>JAUUTY010000586.1:0-20000 GCA_030979885.1 Lolium multiflorum | reverse complement strand
ACACTTGTGTCAACTGTGTTCATTGATTCTTACATGTTTACTTATTGCACTTGTTATACTACTTTATGTTGACAATTATCCATGAGATATACATGTTACAAGTTGAAAGCAATTGCTGAAACTTAATCATCCTTTGTGTTGCTTTGAAACCTCTTACTTTGAATCTATTGCTTTATGAGTTAGCTCTTATGCAAGTCTTTTTGATGCTTGTCTTGAAAGTACTATTCATGAAAAGTTTTTGCTATATGATTCAGTTTTTTAGTCATTATCTTTTTGTTAGCAAACTATTGGTTAGAATCACTTCATTCATCTCATATGCTTTACTATAGTATTGATCAAGATTGTGTTGGTAGCATGTCACTTCAGAAATTATTGTTTTTATCGTTTACCTACTCGAGGGCGAGTAGGAACTAAGCTTGGGGATGCTTGATACGTCTCCAACGTATCTATAATTTCTTATGTTCCATGCTAGTTTTATGACAATACCTACATGTCTCGTTCACACTTTATGATGTTTTGATGCATTTTCCAGCACTAACCTATTAACAAGATGCCGAAGCGTCAGTTCCTGTTTTCTGCTGTTTTTGGTTTCAGAAATCCTACACAGGAAATATTCTCGGAATTGGACGAAACAAAAGCCCACGGTCTTATTTTGCACGGAGCCTTCCATAAGTCCGAAGAGGAGACGAAGAGGGGGGACGAGGCGGCCACCCCATAGAGACGCCGCGGCCCCATCTCGTGGGGATTCGCCTCGCCTGGGCACCCTAGGGGGAATCATCCGGAGGCTCTACATCACCATGCCCGCCTCCAGAATGATGGGTGAGTAGTTCATCCTCGGACTACGGGTCCATAGCAGTAGCTAGATGGTTGTCTTCTCCTCTTGTGGTATCATGTTTAGAGCTTGTGAGCTGCCTATCATGATCAGGATCATCTATTTGTAATGCTACATGTTGTGTTTGGTGGGATCCGATGAATATTGAATACTATGTCAAGTTGATTAATTGATCTATCATATATGTGTTGTTTATGTTCTTGCATGCTCTCCGTTGCTAGTAGAGGCTCTGGCCAAGTTGATACTTGTAACTCCAAGAGGGAGTATTTATGCTCGATAGTGGGTTCATGCCTCCATTGAATCTGGGACAGTGACAGAAAGTTCTAAGATTGTGGATGTCTGTTGCCACTAGGGATAAAACATCGATGCTTTGTCTAAGGATATTTGTGTTGATTACATTACGCACCATACTTAATGCAATTGTCTGTTGTTTGCAACTTAATGGGGGGTGCGGATGCTAACCTCAAGGTGGACTTTTAGGCATAGATGCATGTTGGATAGCGGTCTATGTTCTTTTCGTAATGCCTGATTAAATCTCATAGTAGTCATCATGATATGTATATGAATCTCTATTCTGTCAATTGCCCACGTAATTTGTTCACCCAGCATGCTATTTATCTTATTGGAGAGACACCACTAGTGAACTGTGGACCCCGTCCTTTCTTTTACATCTGAAATACAATATTGCAATCTCTGTTCTCTGTTGTTCTTCGCAAACAAACATCATTCTCCACACCATACGTTTAATCCTTTGTTTTCAGCAAGCCGGTGAGATTGACAACCTCACTGTTAAGTTGGGGCAAAGTATTTTGATTGTGTTGTGCAGGTTCCACGTTGGCGTCGGAATCCCTGGTGTTGCGCCGCACTACACTCCTCCACCAATAACCTTCACGTGGCCTTCATCTCCTACTGGTTCGATAACTTTGGTTTCTTTCTAAGGGAAAACTTACTGCTGTGCACATCACACCTTCCTCTTGGGGTTCCCAACGGACGTGTGCATCACGCGCCATCAGTGGTGCATCCTGAAGATCTTCATCGTCCACTGATGAGTTGTAGTTGTTGTCTGCTAGCTAGTTGTCGCTACAATTATGAAATGTATCAGTCTGTAATCTGTTAGTTTGTTATGTTGTCGCTATTTAGTCATGTCACTGTTGTAGCAGTTCGTCAGGTATTTTATGCAATGAAAAGCTAATTAAGAACCATCTCATTTTCCACCGACTGCTGATATATACTCCCTCCGTTCCTTTCTATAATGCCTATTGTTTTTTCGCATTTGTTTCAGAATATAAGAGTAAAGCAATGTTTTTTTTGCAAAGAACCCCTTCCACCGATCAGGTCAAGTCCAGAAAATCTGGAAACCGATGTGGGCATGTATTTTTGAGATCTGTTTTCAGTTTTCTATTTTGTCTGTGATATTGTTAGGGGGTTTTGTGTCAAAAAAATGGCTCGCGCTAATTTCCGTGCCAAAAAACAATAGGCACTATAGAAAGGAACGGAGGGAGTATATCGTAATATTGAAAGCCTCGGTTGGACTATGCCGTCGCAGACAAAAAATGTTGGGAGGAAAATGAGAATGAGGGTGAACTCGGACAGATGATTTTTAAAAAGGTGCCATATAGATTAAAAAAACAAAATAAAAAATGCAGTGAACACATGATTGATGACCAAAAGGCCTTGGCCGGGGCTTGATCAACTAACCACGTATAGCACCGACGTGGAGATGGGCCTACTGCTGTCATCGTCACAAGATGGGCTAGTAGTAGTATTACACCTACATTATTCGGGAACCACATGCGCACCCCTACTGTGTACACCAACGTGTACATCTACGTACCTGCTTTCGACTCATCCCGTAGAGCAACGACGTGGCACTGACACTACCCGAGTCATCGCACCTACGTTGAGTACACGCACGCCTTGTTCGGCCGCGCTTTTCCCTGGATTGCTCTTTTTCCTCATCCTTCCCCGCCATGGACGACGCGGGAAAAACCGTTCCCGCCACTGATCATGCGTTGTTCCCGCCAAAAAATCTAGCCCCTGGCTATTTATGTCGACCATTTGTGCGCTCTCTCTGAGTACAGTTCTCATTGCAATCCCAAAGAAACAGACCATGTCGTTCGGCACTCTTGGCTGCCCTAGAAGTATTCCTGATAGGTTTCTGATCTTTGGACCTCGTTTTGATATATATGTCTAACATAAACTGTGGTTCTCTCATGTTTTTCTCACGTGGCTTCATCTATTCCATCTGTAGGCGTGTTGTCGCCCCCACTTGCCTGCTACATGGAACTATGGTGCGGTTGAGCGGGCATTGCGCGAAGCGTCAAACCGTGGCGAGCGTTGTATCTTTGAGCCAACGGAAGGCTATGTTTTCGAGTCACCGGAGGAAGCTTACGAGTTCTACAACATGTACTCGTGGGAGCAAGGGTTCGGCATTCGCTACGGTCGTAGCCGTGCAAACAAAGCTGGTCGTAGATCTCGCCAGGACATTGTGTGTGCTTGCCAGGTGAGCTGTCTCTTTTCTCTTGGCTCCCTTTCGTCGCCCATTCAAAGGAACGAAACTGCCCTCTCATATGTGTTTTACATGTTTGATGTCTTTCAGGGCAAGGACAAAACGGAAGGCACGCAGAATCCTAGGACAGGTTGTGTTTCCCGACTTACTCTGCTCCGATCCGACGACGACGCTTCGCCGGTTTGCCAACGACCATAATCATCCCCTGTCTGTGACCTGCGGGGAGAGGAGGCAGTGGAATTCTCATAGCCGTATAGATCAGATGACTCGTGATCTTATCCGCCATTTGCGTCTGAATAATGTCCAGATATCCCGTGTTTGTTCGATTGTTGGTTCTATGCACCGCGATGCTGCGCATGTTCCTTTTAGCCGCCACTCCGTTAGGGCTTTATGTTGTAGGCTAGCCCAAGAATCAATAGAAGAAGATATGGCCACATGAAACGCAGTGATCTTGGTTTAGTCTTAAAAATGGATTTGGACTCCCGTGGCAGGATTAGAACATTGTTTTGGGCACACGGATCTAGCCGTGCCGACTATGCAGCATTTGGTGACGTCGTTACTTTTGACACGACCTACCGTACCAATCTCTACAACCTCCCATTTGGTCTGTTTGTTGGTGTGAACAATCACTTCCAAAGTACTATGTTTGGTGCCGTGCTATTGATAGAAGAAACAATCGAGGCCTTCCGTTGGTGTTTTCGTGTATTTTCGGAGGCCATGGGAGGCAAGCGACCTGTAACTGTACTGACTGGTTAATTCTAGTTTGTGGTTGTCAAATTTACAAAATAATTTTTTTTACTATTGCCATTCATTTCTTTCCCTTGCTCCTGCAGACCAGTGCCACCAGATGAGGGTTGCCCTCGAGAAGGAATTTCCGGATAGCAGGCATAGGTGGTGCAAATGGCACGTGCTTAAGAAGGCCAAAGAGTCCCTTGGTCCTGTGTACAGCAAGGACAACACTTTCAAGTCCCATCTGCACCATCTGGACAAAATAGTTGGAGTCGATGAGTTTGAAACTCGTTGGTTTGAACTTATCAAGACTTATGGTTTGGAGGATAATCTTTTCCTGCAGCGTGTTTACGATAACCGCGAGATGTGGGCGAAACCGTACTTCACTGAAACTTTTTGCGCAGGCATGACTAGTACTCAGCGTAGTGAGAGTGCTAATCACCTCCTAAAAATGTATATAGCGTGCGGGTCGCCTATGCATCACTTTGTATCGCAGTACAACAAGCTAATTGCTGATCGCATTGCTGATGAAGCTAGAGAATCTCACGCCGCAGAACAGGTAATTTTTTTTGTCTATCTCTATCTCATTATGTTATACTAGCTCAGAAAAAATTGCTTACCAGTCCCCTTACCAATTCTTTTGTTCGTGTAGACTCTGAGGCATCTAACCGTAGGTGTGCCGCTGGAGAGGCATGCTGCAAAAGTTTACACACGAGCAATGTACGCCCGTTTTGACAAGGAGCTCTACCGATCTGGATCTTTTACATGTCACCGTGATGATGAGGAAAGGGGACTGTTTTCAGCAGTTCTAGTTAGCCGTCCTGGCTACACCGACCTTGGTACAACTGTATTCTCTGTTACACGGCTCCCCGGCGCTGATATGTACCGGTGTGATTGTAAGCAGTTTGAGCACAGCGGCATGCCTTGCCGGCACATAATATGTGTAAGTTTTATATCACAAGCAAAAACCTGTCTGAAATTGTTCTTTCCCATTTTTTAACATCTTATGTGTTTACGTTTTTTTCTTCACTGATGAGATACTGCTAATTACGTGCAGGTCCTAGTAAGCCTTGCCGCCACCCATTTACCTGAAGGATTGATTTTGAAGAGGTGGACTAGAGCCGCTCGAGAAGGGCTCCCTGTCGACTCTCAGTCGTATGTTCAGGCCAACGGTGATGCAACGGATAAAGCTGCAATGCATTGCTTCATCTATGCCTCTGCCATGGAGCTTGTCTCTATCGCCACGTCGTCGCGACCGGCCTTCGAGCTAGCCGTCGATTATGTCAACCGAGCTAAACTTGCTGTTTCTGCCATGACAGTCGTCTTGCCAGCAAAAACCCCCTATGTTGGTGACGTCACACGTCAGCCGCCGTCTGTTGTTCCCATTGAAGAGGAAGAAGTTCCCGATGCTGATTTCGACTATGGTGAACTCCCGCTTGAAGAGGAAGCCCAAGATGCCGCCGCTGTTTTCGCTCCGCCCAGGGTGCGATAGCGTGGTCGCATGAAGGCTAGCCGCATGAAATCTCCAATTGAGAGCCCTGGTGCTCGCAAGAAGAAGCGGAAAGCATCTGATCCTGCCCCATCTGCTCCCCCTCGTAGGTCACGCCGGTGTGCTGCATCTACTGAAGTAGCAAAGTGCAGGACGTGCAACTCAGTCGAGCACTTTGCCAACAAGTGTCCTGTGAACACGGTGCCGAATCCAGTTGGTTCGTCCAGTCGCAAGTGCACGAGTTGTGGGTGCACGGGGCACAACAAGAGCACATGTGGGCGCAAGTCTTCCTATGGCAGTCACAGAAATTAGATGCTTCTCTATGAATGCTTGGATGGTGTACTTGGTGGTGCTATCAGTCCCGTCGTTTTACTTTCTGTGTGCTTAGTTATTTTATAAAAAAATGCTGGCCTACTTGTTGTAGCTATAGTATGCTGTCGATGCAACATGCTAGTCATTGCTACAGGTGTCTTCTTGAATTCATTGTCCAGCTGTCTTCGAATTCAAAATTTAAAACACAGCCCCTCTCCCTGCTGAATCCTCTCTCTCTTATAATGCTCGCCCGCCGCCCGTATTCTGCACTCGCACACAATTCACCACCTCCATCCTCTCGACCGCACCTTTCTTGCTTGTTTACTACTTGCTTGAGGTCGTTCTTGCCCCTTCCTATTTTTTTGCTCCGTTCAATCTTATCTTCGCTTTGTTTTCGGTGTGGGTATGTCGTCCTGGCAGGCGGCCAAGGGTAAGCGCAGTGTCCGCGGTGATGTCCGCGTACCACGCAGGACCTCTGCCGATTTTGTTCCTTCATTTGTCAGTAGATTCAACCAAACTGTCCGTCTGTTTTCTGATTCCCATCGAGAGTTGATTCGATCTACTGGTTTTGGTTTTTTTCCCAAAGGTATCCCAGTTGTCTCCTTCGATCATCCGTTCACTCTTTGGCTGATGTCTAAGTTTGATACCATGCATCGTTGGTTAAAAATCAAGCCTGAAATCCGCCTGCCTATTCTCCCTGAATTCGTCGGTACTGTGTTTGGGCTCCCTTCTTCTGGCGTTGAGGTATGGGATTCTTCGTTGAACAAGTCCAACGTTGCTTTTGATCGAGTTGCGAAAACAATCTCCTATGCATCTGAGGATGATCCTCCTAGTGAGGCAGCTTACCGTGTACTTGAATCCATCGTCTGTCAAGACTCCGTCCATCAAGCTGATCCCATTCGTTTCGTCAATTCTTTCCTAATTTGTCTCATAACCATCCTCGTCCACTCTGATTCTCCTGGCTCCCGCGAGACCACCAGTTTTTGGCCGGCGTTGGCGAGTGGTAAAGATCTCAAATCCTTTAACTGGTCCTCTTTCTTCCTCGAGGATGTTGTAACAGCATGCGCTGCCGCTAGGCGCAGCGTCAGACAGAAGCAGGAAGTTTGTGTGCCGGTTGGTGTAGCTCTTTTCATGCAGGTATTACTTTCTTTCTGGCATTGGAAAAATAAATAAATTAGATATATTTTGTTTGCTGAAAAATGCAGATTTTCTACCTTGATAGCATGCACTATGGATCTGATTCGCCTCCACCGCATGGCCGACCCAGGATTTCTGTTTATGATGGTGCCCTCATTTTGAAGCTCATAATGGCTGACACTGTAGGTCTACGTGGATCAGTTCCTTGTAGGATTTTCGGTGCAGGCAAGGTATGGCGCATCCGAGCAAAAACACCCCTCTTCCCCCTTCCTTTTCTTCACTGAAATCATTTTGCTTCCCTTCGTACTTATATGTGCTATTCAAAAATTGTGTTGCACGTTCGTACAGGCGAGTTGGTTGTTTACTCGTCAGCCCGAGATAATTACAGCTCCCAGCCAGATGTTAAGATAAAACATGTTGCTCCAAGCCAGGACTGTGTCATCCAAACCTGCCTGCCCACGCCCAGAGTTCCGGTCCAACAAAAATCGCCTACAGATGCTGTTGTTTGTCCGAATTCAGTCCAGCCCGCGCCAAGTGTTCCGGTCCATCTCGATAATTCCAATGATGCGGCTGTTTGGCCCAACTTAATCCAGCCCATTCCTAGTGTCTCGGTTCATCAAACTGCGCCCGATGATTCTATTGTTTGTCCCATTTTAGTATCTGAACCTAGTGTTACAACAACTGTTCATGAGCCTGGCGTATCAGCTGCTACTAAAAACCCACCCTTTGCCCCAACTGATGCTACACCAGTTAATTCATTCATCGCACGTACTGATCCCGCATTTTCGTCTGGGTTGGCATCTGTTTAAGAGGTGCACACACCGTGCTCAGATTTGCCATTGGCTACGTCGGCTTCCTCTGCAAATGAATCATCTGAACCAACGTCGTCAGTTTCGCAGGTATTTATCTTCTGTTTTACCGTATGCAATGTTTTGACCCATCCGTAAAAAAACTTGTTTTCTTTCTATTTTTTAGGTGCATGCACTACTGGCCGTTAAGAAGCACAGGGCTCGGTGTCTGAAAATCCTTACAAGCGCGCGCCTGCAGATAGAGAGTGAGACAAACTGTTTGATTGCTTCTATTTTCGGTTGCGTTTCGGCCCGGCCCAATTCAGTTGATAATGATAGATTGACCCATGCAAAATCCAATTCAGGCACTCCGGAGTCTGTAGGTTTGTATTTCATGTTCCGAATTTATAATTTTTTGGCCCTCGGTACAAACTGGTATTTTAAATTTCCTTATGTTTACTCCATTTCTTCAGTGCAACTCCTTGCTTCCTTTGTTGATACTCTTTCTAAGTTGGAATGCGAGACGGCAGATGCCCATTGTGGCGGTTACGGCTCCGCCGAGAAACGCCGTATTGGCCATTCACCTCGTTTGTCGTCCTCTTCTTTCGTCAGAGCTAAACGCGCCTTGGAGTCGATCGACCTTAATCAGCAAGCTCCTGATGCTGACTTGATTCTGTCACCTCGTCCCAAGCGGAGGATTCGTGTAAAGTTCGCCGACACGCCCTGGGCACTAGGGCTAAGAAGTTTTAAAGCTGACATTGTTGCTGCTACCGAGTTCTATGAGTGGGCTACTGTAGTTGGTGCTCGCGACGATTGGTAAGTGTATCTCATGGATCTACTAATGTTATTCGTTGTTGTTCATATTTTCAAAAGTTCGGAGAACAAAACAAAAAACCTTGCCATGTTTACATAGTTTTCACGGTCTGCAGTTGCTGGATCCGGCACTGGGTGCCTCGCCTAATAGAGCTTTCTGGTAAGGCGATCAGCATGCAGTTTGCTGCTACTTGTGAACTGTCTGCATCTTCGTGCGATGCACTATTCAGGGTTTTCCGACAGATTGACACGAGGTTGTACGGGGCTAGTGCGCAGGTGGTTTGGAGGCACTTCCTGGGCTCCTCTTTTCCGGTGAGTTTACTGTGATGCAGAAAAATGTAATCAGGAAAAATGAATTAAGGGCAACATACAGCCGCATGCTTCAGTTTCCGACTAAGACATTCCACGTCATTTTGTAGGATTCAGTCTTCAACAACGAAAATTACATTACGAGCGGGGTATTTCGCGAGCAGTTTCTTGGGGATCATATACCATACGATCCCTCCCGCTGCCAGATGGTGAGCTTATGCCATTTTAATACGAAAAAAAATCAAAGAAAAGAATTTCTATCTGTACTAACTAGTACTTTTCCTACAGTTTATTTGTACTGCTGTCATCTCGGGCAACCTTGCTGCATTTGCGTGGGATATGAAGCGCAGGCAAATAACAGTTTACGGTGTCCCTTCCGTGTCAACTCCTCTGGATCCCTGGTTTGCTCATAGCAAGCATGCTGATGTGTTGCATGGTGCAATTGTCCAGTGCTCTCAGGAGCTGTTTTCAGATTGGCAACTTGTTTCAGTTGGGTGGGGGCGCGTTTTTGTTGACGCTGCTTGCAGAAGTGCTTCTCCTGTTGGCTCAGGCATATGGTACGTCTTGAGAAAAAGACTACATAAAAACACCCCCGTGAACATCTCCATACATGTTTTCTCTGAAAAAATGGATCCCCGTTTGTTCTTGTTTGGCAGGTCTGAATCTTCTGTCCAGGCCATGGTTTTCTCTTATACCTCGGACGGCGTGGATCATCAAGCTTTGTGTATGGATGCCAGCGAGCACGTCGTCAACCAGGTTGCCCTTCTGTACCAGATGATGCACATATCTGACAATCGTGGAAAGCCCCCAAAAGAGTTCGTTCAGCAGATTGCCGATTAATGGGGCAACACCAAGAAAAAGATTGACAAACGGTGTCTTTCGTTTGGTCCATCTGTTAGAGATTACCAGCTTATAGAGATGGTGAGCGATTGGTAGGAACATAGCTTGTGTTGCATGTCAATTCTCGACACTTGGAAAGTAGAGCTTGCATTACACTGTTTTGATCTTTGCCAGAGTGTTACATGGATAAAAATCTTGGAAAAATGAAAAAAAGAGACAGTTGTGCAAGCTCTAGCATTCGGTACATCTAAACTGGCGGATCAGCTTCCAGGGGTGCTGTCTCTATTCTTCCAACGTTGTTCCAATCCTTTACTGTGTACATTAACACGCCTACTAATATCCACGCTAATGCTACACATGTCACGAGAACCCTGTTGTCGCCGTCTCCCTTGCGGAAAAACTCTCCGGAGAAAACAATGGTGGTTGTTGTGTGTAGCGCGAATGCTGTTCTTCTGCTCCTTGCCCTAACTTCCTCTCCCCAGCTCGCTTCACATGCTGTTGTGCTATACCACTCCTGGAGGCACATTGACGAGATCATGAATGCTGATAGGGCCAAATCTAGTGTTCTTGTGCCTGTTCCTGCTGTCGCAAATGCACATGACGCTGCCAGTAATAGAGCTAGTCCCATTATGCTGCTAGTCCTCATTCTTCTGAACCTGATGCTGTTGATCATGATTGTTTGGAAAAAACGAAGCACAAAAAGCAAAAAAAAATTGTCACTCAGGTTGCAATTGATCGGCCAAAACTGGAGAAAAAAAGAGAAGAACACAGATTCTGTTGTTTCTTACCGTTGCTCCTCTACGGCCGCCCCACTCTCCCTTGCACCTCTTCTCCCTTGCACCTATGCATTTTGCAGGTCGTCGTGTGGATTATAAGCTCGCGTGGATGCCCCCTAGCCCCCCTAAAAGAATAGGTTTGTGACTCACTCATAGCTCCCTTGTGCTGGCAGTCCTACCCTCTGTGCTTTTTCTGTAGCTAGGTTAGTGTCCATTCCAAAAAAAAAAGACTTGTCTTCACTACCGTATCGACGTGCCTCACCGATGCTTCGTTGTAAAGTGGAGACTTATTCTTTTCCCCTGCGCACCTATTCTCGTCTCCCTACACTCCTGTTCTCGTCTCCAAAGCATACCATTGTTCCAACGTAGTTTCTTCGTCTAATTTCTTTCAGAGTATGGAGAGAGCACACGCGAGCTCTCCCTCATCCTTGTCGGTGCGCGTGCCGATGCCTGTCGCCGTTTCCCGTCATGCCCAGCTAAGCGTTGTTCGCTCTGAAGTTCAGGTTCGTTTCTGTTCCTCTCCTTTCTCTAATCAGTTTTTTAACCCCCCATTCCTCCTTAATTTTCGTTGGCGCTGAGCGTTTCATTTTTTCTAGCAATCTGTATAGGACACTCCTCCCACTGTTCTAGCAAGGACCATCATTCCGAACTCGTCGCTGACGCTGATGCCTGTCACCATGAAGATGGTGAAGGATGGCCTGTCGGGAAAACTTGGCAGTGGATTGATTATCAACAATACCTTAATATCCAATGTGGGTGTCTGTATTGAAATAAATAACTTCTTTTTGTGCGCACAAGAAAAGTATGCCACTTTGGTTCTGTAAACACTAAAAACGTAAAACCTGCTTTTTTCAGGTTCGTCTGGTCAGGCGTTTCTTTGATCAACATATCACCGACGATAAAGCTTCCTTCACCCTGTGCGATGGCACTACATCTATGCGTGGCACTATATGGTTTGGGCATACTATCTTATCTGAGTTATTTTGAAAAACGAAAATGTGCTTTACCGACGAACAAATAGACAGCTAAAAGAAATGAACTGCTGTCTTCAGGTTTGCCGGTGACTCTGCTCTGTTAGCGCATTTTTCTGCCATCGGGTAATTTTTTGTTATTTTTAGTCAGTGAATTCATGTTTCAAGACCACTGGCATGAAAAAAAAACCCTGAAAAAACGTTTTCCGTTTAACAAAAACACAAAAAACAGGGTTGGCGGGTATGGTACTTTCGTTGGGCGCGTGGCTCTTAGGACATCGCCGAATGATTACACGCATACTCCTGCAGGTTAACATTTGTTCCATACATTCAGTTTGTCAACTGAAAAACACAAAAAATAACACTAGTATCCTCCAGGAAAATGGTCGATTTTAACGAGCTCACGATGCACTTCCTTTCCGTCATCAAGGTTCACATTGATCTGGTTAGTTTTCATTGTTTGCACAAAATGAAAAAACAGTGTGCACCCAAAAAAATGAAGGAACTCCCCGCCTAAGAGTATTACTTATCGTGCAGCATCTTTTTCAGGTTCATAAGCCATCCCCTTCAATCCATTCTACTCCAACTGCAATGTCCTCGGAGCACGGTGCTACGTCTCTGGCCCTATCGCCGCAACCTATACCTATCTCCATTGCGTTCAGCAGCAAAAATGTTCCAGCTTCCTCCTCGCTTGTTTATCCATTCTCAGATGTTGGCTCCCTTGTGAGTTTTTGACTCGACCTCCTTTTTATTCTCAGTAAAACTTTTTCTGGACACTATAGATCATTTCTCCAGTGTTGACGATATTCACAAAAAAACGTTGACAGCCTGCTACTATAGGGACACCGATATCTCGTGCTGTGCTTGACGCCATCTATGGTCTGTCCAAGAGGTATTTTTTATTTTTTAATTATTAGTTTCATTGTTTGTCTTTTTATTGCTTATCCTGTTTTCCGCCATAAAAAAACTGACAAACCTGTCTTTGCATATTTCCAGCGCTGGTCCTGTTGGTTCTCATATTGACGAGATTAGTTCTATTCCGATGACTACTTCAGAGTTGATCAGGTTGGAGCCCCCGACCGGGTCCATCGTTTTTGGTACTGAAAAAAAATCTCTAGTTCTTTTATGCACATACTAACATAAAACATGTTATCTTTTTTTCTCGCAGGCCATTCTTGACAGATCTTGCTAGCGTGGGCGACGTTTACAACACTGTTGACGAGGACCATTACAAAGAGACTTGAGGACTCTCTGCTATGGCTTGATCCTTTGTACCTTCCCGTTGCAAAACGGTGGCCCATCATGCCCTGCCGTTTGTCGCCGTATCGCTGCCTAGCTGCAACCACTTATCATTTCCAGCTGGACTTTTTTCAAAATTGTGTTTTATCTATCATCTAGTCTTACATTTGTCAGCCGTTGCTTTGCTTTGTACTAAACTACTAGTATTTGGTCATCATGGTTGTTTCCGTAGAAAAGATCTGCCCGTACTTGTGGTGGTTTTCATTGCATTTGTTTTACTATTGTGCAATAATGTCGCCAAAAAAGAAATGATCCGCCCGTACTTGTGACACATTAATTGCTACTTGGTTACCCCCCTGTCGGCGATAGCGATCGATGTCGCGTTGTGGCGGTGGTCAAGGAATGACATGTGTTGTGAATGTACCCCTCCCTTGTCACCCCCTGCCACCCCCGCGGGCACCTCCGATGCCTCCCTCCGAAAATGATATGATTTCGGCACATACTTGCCGACTGGGGTCACCGACTGCTGTTCCCAGATAAATTTGGTGCCATGACTCCACTTTAATGGGGAAAAACGCCGCACTTCTGGGCGCCATTGCAGGTTCTCCTGCTCTGAAAAGGGTTGGGACAATACCGGACTTCGTCGGAGGGGGGTGTAGCGTGTTGTTCTGCTTAAGTACTTTGCAGGCACTTGCTTTCCCGGTGGGCTTCGTGCAGGTACTGTTCGTGTGTTTCCCGCGCGGGGACCATGCATGTACTACGCAGTTGTTCCATTGCATGTATGGACTACACCTGTTGAACGCGGGTGTCGGCGCTTGTTCGTTATTGGATATGGATAGGGTGGCCCACTTCCTGTTTCACGAGGGAGGAAGGGGGCATCGCATTTTGGCGCGGTGTCAAGTAAAAAGTTGCTCCTTATACCCTATGTCGAGAAATGCTGAGCATATTGCTTGAAATTGTACTCCTTCTAGGCGTTTGGGAGAAGTCGACAGTGCATATAGCTTATAGTGTGCTTCTTCGAGGCGTTGGGGAAAAGTCGACCGATCCTCCCAAGTCGACAATGCATATGGATGTCTGCTGCCATAAAATACGCGGTTCCATCGGTGTCGCCGTTGTTTCCATCGACAAAAGCTACTGCATGTCCACCCCCCTACCACCCCCTCCCACACCATCCTGCGTCGAGGAAAAAATGTATTTTTCAGCGTTTTCGCCCCCGATCATTCGTCAGAAGTATTTTCGGGCTATGGCGGCTTCGCCGAAGGGGTAGGTGCAGAATTGTAAAAAATAAAACTGATAAAAAGCCCTAGCTCCGGTGAGACAGCAGCGAGAGGGGGAAAGGTTTACGAATGTTTGATATACCGATGTTGGTAGGGAGGCAGAAAATCTTCAAAAAAAAAAGCGGCCAAAACCTTCGAGGCGTTGGGGAGAAGTCGAGAATGCATATAGCTTAAGTGTTCTTCTTCGAGGATCTGGGGCAAAGTCGACCAATCCTCTCAAGTTGACAATGCGTATAGATGTCTGCTGCTATAATACACAGTTCCATCGGGTGCCGCTGTTGTTTCCATCGGCAAAAGCTACTGCATGTCCACCCCTCCCACACCATCATGCTGTTGGAAGTAATTTCGTGCTATAGCGGCTTCACCGCGGTCGTAGGTGCAGGATGGTAGAATAAAACTGATAAAAATGCCCTAGCTCCGGTGAGACAGCAGCGATAGGGGGGAGATTTACGAATGTTTGATATACCGCTCAAGACACAACCCCCCGGGTGGTATGGGGAGCAGAAAATCTTTAAAAAAAAGCGGTCGCTGCACTATTGTGTTTTTCGTCACATAAAAAAATGGAACTAACAAACTCCTTTATGATTTGATAGGTCGTTGTGTGAATGTTGCATTGGCCCTTCCCGATGACTCACTGGAGTGAGGTGTCCTGCCTTTCCCACTACCGCCGCCCCAGCTGCTCCCTCCTTGGGCATAGCGTTGCAGCAGTACCCCCTCTCCCCCTACCGTCCCGTCCCTGTGTCAGCTTATGCTTACTTGCATGCTTGCTTGTGTTGGAAAAGAAAGAGATAGGGAAATGGTAGATGTGAGAGGTGGACTTTGTCTTGTCTAGTACAGATGAAACCAGCGCAGGCTTCCACTCTCTCTCTTCCCTACATATCCTCCTAGAATTTTCTCCTTCTCCTTCCAACTCACTATTCCATTCTCTGTGTTCCCCCCTCGCACAAACGTCTCCTGTTCTTTCTCCTTCGAGCTGCTTAGGTCGATGGCCAACGAAATTTCTCTCTCCGACTACGACCTGTCCGACCCGGTGTTGAACCAGGCTGGTGGTGGGGATGGAGGCTTGGTTGCCGCGCTTGTAGCTGATGCCTCCATGCATGAGGTTATTGCATTTCGAACAACCTCTGTCTAATTTTCCTGTCTGGCTCTTCTCGCTCTTCCGTTCTCCTGTTGTTCCTCCACTACAATCTAACTGCCATCATAAATGCGCATTAAATTTGTTGGAAACAAAAAATTAGGGTCCTGCCATTGATGGCTCCGGTGTCGGCTTCGGTATCGGCTTCCTCGACGGCTTTTCTCCGTGCGGTGTGGACCGCGGCTGTGGGGAAGGGACTAGCCAGGTATTTCTCTCTCACTGCTACTGCATTCTGCTAGTGCACCCCTCCCTTGTTTGTAGATTCTGTTCGATATCTGTATCGTTGACAAAAACCGTTGAAGAGATGAAGAATGTTTCTATTTTCCGCAGTGGGTGCCCGCTGGAGATAACTGTCGGTCCCTTGCCAGCCAGTTTCAGGTGATTTGCTTGTTGTCTTTTTCTGTGTGTTGTCTTTGGGATTAGCTTACTGTGGTCAAAAAGGCTCTCCTGTTGTTATCGTAATGTGCTTTTTGGATTTTATTGAGCTGCTTTCCATGTCTGCTCGTCCTTTGATGCGTCGTCAACAAAAAATGGTGCATACGTGCGTTTGATTCCTGCCTTGCTGGGGGAGAATCTTTCTTCACATGTACAAAGACCGACGCTCCTCTGTCAGTGTAGAAAGCAGCTCCCCCTTCCTCACCACACTCCCCCTTCCTCCCTTCCTCCCACCACACTCCCCCTTCCTCCCTTCCCTCAAGCCCTTTGACTCGGACCACCGATAGATATACAGAGATTGTTGTCTGCAAAAACGGAGCCCTCTCCACCCCTCTGTGATCTCGCTACGCCTGCATTTACGCAACGCCATGCCTAGCTCTGTTGATGTGTCACTGAGTCTGTCCTCCGGCCAGCTTGCTAGCGATTCTAACATCGTCTGTTCGGAGGTTATCCTTATTGTTGCAACCGGCGTGCTGTAATTTTAATGTTTATTGCTTGCTAGTTCTATGTTTCTGAAAAATCTGACCCCATGATTCTTTTTCTAGACTGGGGCACCTGTTTTTCTTGCTGGCTCTTCTGCTCCACGGCCTAACCATGCTGTTGATGCTTCTGATGTTAGATCCCTTCATATTTAATACATTCCATGCTTGATCTTTCGCTGAGTCCGCGCATATAGCTCAGCACCCCAAAAAAATGTTGTTTTCCTGCCTGCAGGTTGTTTTGCTTGCTCTGGATTCGATCATGTCTGAGACCAGGGAGGCTGTCCGATATGCTAAATCTGCCAAAGATTCTGCCGACAGGCAGGAGATTGCCTTGCTCGAGACTCGCCGTGATGTTGTTGATCTCTTTGTTTCCCTGACAAACAAATCTACGCAAAGCGAGCCGACGACTCAAGACTACTTGGCTGCTCTACGTCTTTGTCCAGATGCTGGTTCGGCGATCAAATGGCCAATAAGGAGGTAACGTAACCATAATCTGCTCGCGGGAGAGGCTGGTCGGCGTTGAATCCTATCACCCTAGCAAAAAGGGATCACGCTAACAAAAAAATGTTTTCTTCTTGGCAGCATGAAAGAGTTCAAAGTGGCTGTCTTGGCTGCTCTTGGTGCTCGGGGTGTTTGTAGACGAGCTTGTTGCGCTTGGGCTGCTTAATGCTCCATATTATCCGCGGTACCCTCCTCCCAAAACGTCTGGTAAGAGGAAGGCTCCCGACCATGGGCGGGCCTGTGTGTATTCATGGGTATGCAAGTGAATACCCAAAATATTTGTTAAACTTTTCAAATCATATGAACAGCTATGAATTTATGTTTAGATTATCTATAAAATCCAATCCAAGTGTTAACACAATAGTGTAGCTGGGTTGTTGGCTAGACAAAGTAAACCTGTATAAGCACGTCCTGGGTTCAAATCTTTGTTTCTCACCTCTTTATCTACTTTTCTTTGTAATTTTTATTTTGAATACCCATTGACAAAGTCCTGTGCCCGCCCATGCTCCCGACGCCCCAACGCTCCCTCATATGCGGAAGACCTCGCACGCAAGGCCAACAAGCTTGCCTCCTTGCTTGTTGACGGGGTCACCAACAACCGTGCCCTAGACAGGTTTATGACTTGCCCAAGCTCATGCCATTTTCCAGATGAAAAAAATTCTCTTACCAGATGAAATCGGTTTGTTTGCTCTTTGTATAACACTTCTTCATGTGCTGGGTGGAGCTGCTAGGGCAACAAGTTGTGCATCTCAGCGGGCTAGAGCTTAAGCTGATTGCTGCTGGCCTAACTAACATCAACGAACCCTTATGTGATGCTGCCTCCCGTGTAATGAACCGAGTTGAGGCTGTTAAGTTCGCTTCTGGCCTCATCGAAGCTCCTCGTTTTTTCTGGCCAGTTACTTTCGTGGTGAGCTAGTATGCAAAAAACACTTTCAATTGCGTGCTTCATTACTATTTTGTAGGGGTTTAGATAGCTGACTTATTCATTCCTGTGCAGCAACGTGTCCTTGCTAATATTCAGTCTGATGTCAATCTGGTGGACATGATTGCCAACTCCAGCATTGAATTCAACGTCCGTGATTGCCTAGAGGTTTGTGTGTGAATTCAACAGTGCCTTCCCCTGACACAAAAAAGAATGATTTTAATGTTTTGTTATGCCATTCTATTATTCTAGCTAAAAACATCTAGTTGTTTTTGCAGTTCGTTGCTGCTGTTTCAGTCGGTGATGGCTGGGCTTGCTATGCTTGGGGTTTTAAAATCCGAAACTTCACCTTAATCGATCCCTCTGCGCATGGGATGAGTGTCGAGGATGTCAAGAACAAGCACAGACACGCGTACGAACCACTGTTCGCAAAGCTTCTTATGCATGCCAGCCCGGCCGTGAGAGATGCTGCATGGACAGAAGTTATTCACACAACTGTTGGTGTCAACTGTCCTAGGTGCTGTCATGGTTCCATTCGATTGAAAAACTGCTTCTAATGTTTTTTGCTAACCCGTTTTCGTTTGTTTTTTCCTACGCAGGAACTCCACGGGGGTGTTCTCCTTGTTGGCCGCTAAGATTGTTGATTGCAAAACCGGCCAAATCGCGCTGGACCATTTTGACATGGCGCAGTGCACGAGGAACATGGTCTAGACTGTTGTTTACCTTGATGACAACCAGATGAAGGTTGCCACTGTCTCCAGCATCTACGAAGCCACGCAGCTGCCAGTCCCTCATAGCCTGGTCCGTAAGTGATGGAATGGTGCTGCCTGCAATCTTTCCTGACTGTTTGAAACTTGATCAGTCCATGATGCTGTCGTTGGTGCCTAAACTTTTGCGTTTTGTACTGAGACCCCTAATTTAGTTTGTTGGCCTACTACTCCTTCCAAGACTTTTGCTTGGACTGATGAAGAAAATGCTGCAAAAACTTTGATCTTTCGTGGTAGATTGCATTTCTGGCCTAGTGTACTTGTTTCGTTGTTGCAATATGTGTATTTGTGATGCTATTTTCGTCATGGGCTGTGGGGTGTGTGGGACTGATCTGGCTAGCCTAATACTACTGCCGTGCATATTTTCACAAACATTTTTGATTCTATATCGTCCGCAACAAAATTGGGCGGCTACACCAAAAAACCCAAAACCCTATATAATGTAGTCATGCTTTTATCTTTATCATAACCATCGAGTCTCTTGTGATCACAAAAACTGTTTCAGGGTGCCAGAGCGGGATACTCCTGACATAGCCGTCGACCTCCCCCTCGGAAAACATAAAAGCCCCTCACTCCTAATCCTACACCATGCCCCCGCTAACCGGTATGCAGCGAACGAGCGCGGCTTGGTAAACACGAGACATCGCTTACACCCCAGCCGCTCACTGATGCCGCTCCCCGCCGGCAGCGCCGAACCCAAAGCCATAACCTTGCAAAAAAAGAACACCGTCATCGTCAAATCCCACCCCCTCCACACAAAAAAAGAACCTCCGCCAAAAATCCCAATCCCGCTCTCAGGAAAAAAAAGTCGCTTACGCCAAGTTGGTCAAAAAGATACCCGTGCCCATCACCCCTCTAGTTCTGTACGAGTTCGGGTTTCTCATGATCAAGACCTTTTCATTATATCAGATCGGGGCCTCCTGGGTTAGCCGTCGACCCTCCTCCCTCTAAAAAACCTAAAAAACCTTTTCTGCCGAAAACCCTACGCACCTCCCCGTCGCCGCCCCGACCGCAAAAAAACCATCTCACGAAGGAAATATTTGTACATACCATCATCGCCGGCACGAGGAGTACCACCGGGGTTCTCTTGATCAAGTAGTTTCATTACATGAGAGCGGGTCCTCCTTATATAGCCGTCGACCTCCTCCCTATAAAAAAACTGAAAAAAGATTGCCTCCCCAAATCCGTACGCACCTCCCCAAATCCGATAGCTCTCCCTCGTCGCTCTCGGCCGCTACAAGGCTCGTCCACTGTCTGTCCGACCTAGTGCGGCTGCTGCGACGGCTGCAGGGTCCTATACCTGGATTCGGGGCCATCTAGACTCCGTTATCAATTTGTTTCATGGGTATCCGACGTTGCATCTGAAGAAATCTCTAGCTTCGTTTGGACCAACTGTGGAGCAAACCTTTCGGACTGTTGCCTGCCGGCATGCGCACTTGAACGCGGGTTGCACCATCTCCAGCTCGTTTACGGCAACCTCGATGGTTAACACTACACCCATCTCCGTTACCGAAATAAAAAAGCCGTTGGTTGTGGTGACTCTATGACCACCTATTTATTGACCAGAGATCGCGCGTGGGGTGTGGCTTGCTGTGCTGTCCGAAACGTGGCTAGCACGCCTGTACCATTGCAAACGTGGTGACTCTATGACCTGGCTTTGAGACGACGTGTAGGTAGACGTCTATCAACGTAGATTCTACACCATCGTCCCCCCCTGCTTGTTTGCGACAACTGGTA
>JAUUTY010000585.1:0-139813 GCA_030979885.1 Lolium multiflorum | reverse complement strand
ATCTCATAATATCCATGATGAAAAAGGGCACGGTGACATACAAACTCTAAAGCAGCCAAAAGTTATGATTAACGTTTTAATCTTTATTTGTTAACAATACTCGTACATTCCCAAATAAATATATATAATATGAAGAACTAACCATCAACTGAATGCAAATAGAGTCTATAACCAAGCAAGACTGCATGTTGATACAGCTCGACAAAATTGTTTGACAAACCACAAAAGAGAGGAGATTAATGCATCAAGAAGAGCAGCATAGCAGAACAAATCACTCGATGAGAGGAACATGCGAGAAGTGCTAGAGGCAAAATAAATCAAGGGAAGAATACCAGAGTGAGAATGCAAGATGATGCATATCTAAGCAAAGCAAACCGAAGAGGAGAGGGTGGCATTGCTAGCACAGCGAGAGCAACTACCGGGCTAGAAGGAACATCCTGCACTGAATCAATTGCATGCCGTGTCCAACATAACAATTTTTCCAAAGATAAGCATGCCATCGAACACACAGACATCTACGTAGTTGAAAATACTTCAGCTCCCGCCTCTCCTTCAGCAAGCACACCTAAGATATACCATCACGACCAACGGCACATACCCATCATTGCTACATTTATTATTTACATCTTGGTGCATTAAGCTACCGTACTTGCCAAATCGAGAATGTTCTAGGCGACATGGAGAACTTCCCAAGCGGCATCATGGATGATAGCGCCATCCCGCCACCTCATGGAGGAGTGCTACATGTGTACCCATGAAGGTACTTATGCCAGCCTTCCATTAGCCCTCCCCACATATGAGTGACATGAACATATTGATATGACAGTCTATGCATATGTAGGCTATGACGTTGATGACATGGAACTCGATACGCCGACAGACTTATCCAGCGCGGAATCTACTTATCCTTTTTGACTTTGTGTACCGAACCTACCAAAAGAACACACATCCTGGAAACAAGAACGGGACTGCGAACACTGCAATGCCAAGAAGTTTGAGCATGAGATGGACGGTTTCTATTGTCAAACGAAATATCAAGCTGGTTGAAACAGAGCCTATCTCGGAGCTAATGAGGCTATGGTTCACGCAGATGCGGACTCTCGCATTTTCGGGAGAGCATACGATTCTTCAACGGCCACTTCTCATTCACAACTCTTGGTGTCAGCCTAGACAACAGCTGCACCAACATGAGGTCCGTGTTATTTTTGGGATTCTACTACTTTTCATATGAAGTGGGACAAAAAGTTTGTATCTTGTAATAATATATACTATATATAAAGGCTGGCTGATTTCAAGGTTTCTGAGCAGCTGAACCTCACACGACACTGTTCATGAGCTATTTTTGCAAATCAAAACGTGACACTTCAGCAGGATGCTGCTTAAACAGCGGGTGAACAGTGTTCCACGATGTGAACTTTCAAATGCGGATATTTAGTGCATTAAAAACCAGAAATATCGCTTAACAGCGCCGACTTGGTTGTTTCTCCTCTCACTGCAATTTTTCACGCAATTTCCACAAAAATAGAAGTTTCATAATTTAATATATTTTCCAAACATTCGCGCCTCATTTAGAGCAAAAACCACCGAACGAATATTTAGTGCATTTAAAACGAAAAAAACAAATAACACCATGGGCGCGGCGGTTTTTTTTCCATCTCTCGCAGTAATTTGTTGACACAACTTCCCACACACAAAAATCTCATTAATTTAATATATGTTTACCGTTATTTTGCCATTTAGAGCTAACGACCAAAGGGATGTTTGAGTGTACCAAAAATTACACATAAAAAAATGCCCCACGGGCGTGGCTAAGCCATTGCCATAAAGCCTACTACAGTCAAATCTTTAAACAAGACAAACATTCAAGAATGTACAAGGACGGGTACTTACTTGGCTTTTCTTTCAGCATTAGTAGTCAGTTAGTTGCAAAGTTTACCATCTGAATCTAGATAGCAGCTGCCAGACATTTACTGCACCAATAGATAAAGTTCCATCAAATAAACAGTACATGGTCTCCACAGACTGATTACTAACAGAATTCACACTGTTCATTGTGATTTGCTTCTGTGACTTCCTATCAGCCATTACACAAAATGCTTAGTATAGAAATCTCATGGAGGTAAGATATTAGGACGCAATCTAAAGCCAAGGATGCTAAGGAAGAAAGACGGAAAAAGATAGAGAGCGGTATGCACGGATGATGAGTGAAGAAAAGCAGGAAAAACTGAAAAACACTGTGAAGCCTATCAGCAAAGCAAAAAAAGAAGAAGCCCAGAAAAGGAGCGTGGATAAGCAAAGAAACAATTGCGGTGGTGAACCTGTAGCATGCATCGCAACATAGCAGGAAGGTGGTACATATACCATACATGTGAGTCAAAGAAAAGCATGTTACACCGAGAGAAAGACAAACATTGCTAAATCATCGAAATGAAGAGTTCTCCGCAAAACAGAGGAAACCAGCCTCCGTATCACCACAAGAAGACACAGCCGTGGTGAACAACAACAACACTAGCATAGAAACATCAAAAAACCCAGAAATGCTGACTAACGGTAATACTTAAATTTCATAAAATACCAACACATTCAAAAGTAGTACATACAATGTATAAAACTAACAAACTTTCATGGACAAGCATCTACCTTACTGTGCCCACTCCAACAAAGATTGTAGATGCACCATAACAACCATTCAGCGATGATGCTATATAACATGGAAATGTTATCGATCTCATTTATCCATGATGAAAATGGCAACAGGTGACACATACAAACCTAAAGCAGCCAGAAGTTATAATTAAACTTGTAATCTTTATTTTTTAACAATACTTGTACATTCCCAAATAAATATATAATATGAAGAACTAAACCATCAATCTGAATGCAAATAGTCTATAAATCAAGAAAGACGGCATGTTGATACAGCTCGGCAAAATTGTTTGACAGCCGATAAAAGAGAGGATTAATGTAATAGAGAAGAGTAGCAGAGCAGAACAAATCATTCGATGAGAGGAACATACAGAGAAGTGCTAGGAGGCAACAATCAAGGTAAGAACAATAGAGGAGAATGCAAGACGATTTGCATCTAGGCAAAGCAAACCAAGAGGAGAGGGTAGCATTGCTAGCACAACGCAAGAGGCAACGCATTGCTTAGAAGAAACACTCGTGGCGCTGAATCAATCGCGATGTCGTGTCCAAATATAATAATTTTTCCAGAGATAAGCATTGCCATCGAGCACACAGGTTACCCGCTAGAGAGGAAAATACTCAGCCCCCGCCTCCCCTTCAGCAAGCACATTGGCATATACCATCGAGACCGACTCGTAACATACCCATCATTACTACATTTATTATTTACATCTTGCATTGGTTGTCGACTTACCAAATCGAGAATGTTGTAGGCGACATGGAGAACTTCCTAAGCGGCATCATGGACGATAGCAATTATCCCCGATAACCTCATGGAGGAGTGCTACATGTGTACCCATGAAGGTACTTATGCCACCTTTCCATTAGCTCCTCCCCGTTATATGAGTGAATATGAACATATTGATATGACAATCTTATGCATATGTAGGTTACACGTTGATGACATGAACTCATACACCGACAGACTTATTCGCGCGGAATCTATCGATCCTTTTGACTTTGTGTACTGAACCTACCAAAAGGAACACACATCCCCGAAGAACCGGATCGGCGAACACTGCAATGCCAAGAAGTTTGAGCATGAGACAGACGGTTTCTATTGTCGAAACGGAAATATGAAGTCGGGCTGAACTCGAGCTCATCCCTGAGCTAATGAGGCTATGGTCAAGTGCGCGGATGCGACTCGGCATTTCGGGAGAGCATACGTTTCTTCAATGGCCACTTCTCATTCGACAACTCTTGATGTCACTGACAACAACTGCACAAACATGAAGTTCGGAGTGTTGATGTTCACGGGTGCTTTATTCTTGTAGACAGTGTTGGGCCTCCAAGAGCAGTAGGTTTGTAGAACAACAGCAAGTTTTCCCTTATGATTCACCCAAGGTTTATCGAACTGGGAGGAAGAGGTCAAAGATATCCCTCTCAAGCAACCCCGCAATCACGAAACAAGAAGTCTCTTGTGTCCCCAACACACCCAATACACTTGCCAGATGTATAGGTGCCTAGTTCGGCGAAGTGATAGTGAAATACAAGTAGTATGGATGTATATGAGTGGCATAGCAATCTGAATAAAAATATGGCAGCGAGTAATCATGCAACAGAACAGTAAGTAAGCGGTGTTTGCCGTATTGGAAACAAGGCCTAGGGATCATATCACTAGTGGACACTCTCAATATTGATCGCATAACAAATAATAACTTCTCTCATTTGTTACATACTCTTGTTTGATAATGAACACCATTTGTTGCGTAGGATTACACGAACCCTCAATGCCGGAGTTAACAAGCTCCACAACATTCGATATTCATGTTTGAGTAACCTTTAGAGCATAATAGATCTTTGCAAAATAAACCGAGTACTAACATAGCATACACACTCTCACTTTTACACTATGAAGGGGGAATAAATCACATCAATACTATCATAGCGATAATCAACTACATAACCTACAAGAGATTATGATCATAATCTACGACAAGAACCACACGATGCACACACTGTCACCTTTACACCATGAAGGAGGAATAGACTACTTTAATAACATCACATGAGTAGCACATAAACTAGTAGCGATACAAAGCACATTGCAATCATAAAGGGATATAAATAAGCACTTCACTATGCCATTCAGAACAGTGAATAAGTATTTCGTGAAATATAGCCTAAGAGACCCACACGGTGCACACACTGTCACCTTTACACACGTGGGACAAGGAGTTTCCGGAGATCAGTAAAACCCACTCGACTAGCATAATGACATCTAGATTACAAGCATCATCATATGAATCTCAATCACAAGGCAGCTCATGAGATTGTATTGAAGTACATAGCTACCCAGACAGCTCCAGCTCGATGGAGAACTACCTCTCATGGGAGACAGCGGTGATGAAGATGGCGTTGTGTCGATGGAGGAGCCTTCCGGGCACTTCCGTCCTCGGCGGGAGTGCCGAACAGAGACTTTCGTCCCCCAGATCTGGCTTCATGATGGCGTGCGGCTCGGAAGGTTTCTCGTACCGTGGCTTATTCTTCTCGAGGTTTTAGGTCGTGAGATTAAATAGCGAAGAGGCGTATTTGAGGGCTGGACGAGGCACCAGACAATGTGGGCGCCTTCTCCCGCCGCGTCGCACCATGTGTGGTATTCGTGGCCCCCTCCGCCGACTCCTGTGCTCCCGGGAAGCTCGTGAAAATAGGGCACTGGGCGTTGATTTCGTCCATTCCGAGAATATTTCCCTACTAGGATTTCTGAAACCAAAACAGCAAAACAGAACCGGCACTTCGGGATCTCGTCAATAGGTTAGTTCCGGAAAACGCATCAAACGATATAAAGTGTGGAACAAAACATGTAGGTATTGTCATAAAACAAGTATGGAATATCGTAAATTATAGAGCACGTTGAGACGTATCAAGCGTACACATTCCGGCACAAGGAAAGTTAAAACACAATGTGTATCTGCGGGTGGGCCAAACTCTCGCCTTAACACTTACAACTCCAACTTCTATGACGACGATCCTAGCCTCGTATCGCAAGGAAGCCACCAAAGACCTAGACCAAGAGGTCTTCGGAAGGTTGTGGACATACTAAGAGGAAACCCCTGTCTGTGCGCTTAGGAGTTTGGCGCTCACAAGGACAAGCTCCAGATCTACCATATAGAACTGAACACTGAAACGGTTAGACCAACGGAGGTACAACTCACCGTGTCGGTCCGAGGTGGCTGCGATCTAGGTCGAGGGCGTAGACCTAGCAAATAGGTTCAAGCGCAACATTAACCTCTACTAAATAACAACGAGAGGCATATTATACAAGCCACACACAGATGCTATGACCTCTCTCTCGTACCCCTCTTTCCCCAAGGGGGAGCTCGGCTGCATCCAAATCTCCTAAGCGTGATATGCCTGGCACGTTGCTAGCTATCAAGAGAGAACTCGTGAGGAGGAAGGTTCGATTGTTCAAGACACTTCGCATATTTTGTCTAGCCTTTTCGCATTTCCTTTGCCTAACCCTTCTTTTCATGTCATTCACGCAAGATGGAGGTGGTCATTTGCGTCTCCATTAGGACTACTACTGCTGACGACTACGTACGTCGTCTAACTATATTCAACCCCATACTACATGGTGGTGCCTCTTTCCAACAGTTTGCGGTCGACATGTACATAAAGATTGAGGGATGCAGCTGAGTTGGTCTGTGGAGCACTCCGTCTGGAGATACGTGCCTACCTGCAGTGCTGAACTGCACACACCCACGCAGAGACCGCAGGTTGCAGAGCAGCACAAGATTGTTCTCCATTTGACGTTCTAGGGGTTTCGATGTCTACTCACGCTTCTTCAGAGACACTGTTGGGCCTCCAAGAGCAGAGGTTTATAGAACAAGCAGCAAGTTTTGCCTTAAGTGGATCACCCAAGGTTTATCGAACTCAGGGAGGAAGAGGTCAAAGATATCCCTCTCAAGCAACCCCGCAACCACAAAGCAAGAAGTCTCTTGTGTCCCCAACACACCTAATACACTTGTCAGATGTATAGGTGCACTAGTTCGGCGAAGAGATAGTGAAATACAAGTAATATGGATGTATATGAGTGGCAATAGCAATCTGAATAAAATATGGCAGCGAGTAAACATGCAACAAAACAGTAAACAAACGAAGATTCGATGCTTGGAAGCAAGGCCTAGGGATCCTGCTTTCACTAGTGGACACTCTCAACAATGATCACATAATAGGACTACTCTACACCCTTTTGTTGGATGATGAACACCACTAATTGTGTAGGATTACACGAACCCTCAATGCCGGAGTTAACAAGCTCCACAACATTCGATATTCATATTTAAATAACCTTAGAGTGCAAGATAGATCAACACAATTACACCGAGAACTAACATAGCATGCACACTGTCACCATCACACTATGAAGGAGGCATAGATCACATCAATACTATCATAGCAATAGTTAACTTCATAATCTACAAGAGATTACAATCATAGTTTCTACACCAAGTACTACACGAGGCACACACGGTCACCATTACATCGTGTGAGGAATAGAGTACTTTAATAACATCACTAGAGTAGCACATGGATGATATTCAACTAGATCACATAAAGAGAGAGATGAACCACATAGCTACAGCGGAGCCCTCAGCCCCGGGGGTGAATTACTCCCTCCTCATCATGGAGACAGTGATGGCGGTGAAGATGGCGGTGGAGACGGCGGTGGAGATGACTCCTGGGCATTCCCGTCCCGTGTGGTGCCGGGAATGAGACTCGTCTCCGAATTGAGTTTCGCGGCGGCGGCGCCCTGGAGTCTTTCTCTCGAGTTTCGCCAATCGGTGTTTAAGTTTTAGTCACGACGGCTGGGGCCAGGCGAAGAGTCGGAGCCTAAGATCCCGAGAGGCCCACACACTGCAGGGTGACCACCCTCCGTGCCGCGCCGGTTTATTGGGAGGAGGCCCGGCCTCCCCCCGGCTTGCCCTTCACCCGTGAGTCTTCCGACGAAATAGAATTTATGTAATTTTCTGGATTTTTCCGAGCACTTTGGTTTTTGGGCCTTTTTTGCAATAAACAGACATAACAACTGGCTCTTCGGCTTCTTGTTAATAGGTTAGTCCAATAAATGCCATAATAATATGATATAAAGTGCAAGCAAACCATGCATTGTCATAAAACAAGCATGGAACATCAGAAATTATAGATACGCTGGAGACGTACGCTTTCCGAGACATGAAGCGCAGACACATGGATGCCATGGCGTTGGTGCACACATACTTAAGCCTGCCATCTTCCTCGACGATGGACCTTGATACGTCTCCAACGCATCTATAATTTCTTATGTTCTATGCTACTTTTATGACAATACTCACATGTTTTATACATACTTTACATCATTATTATGCATTTTCCGCACTAACCTATTAACAAGATGCCGAAGCGTCAGTTGCTGTTTTCTGTTGTTTTTGGTTCCATAAATCCTACAAAGGAAATATTCTCGGAATTGGACGAAATCAACGCCGTTGTCTTATTGTTTGCGTAGCTTTCCAGAGAGGGACCAGAGGTGGCCCCTGGGGCCCCACCCCACAAGGCGGGCGCTGGCCTGGCCTTGGCGCGTCGCCAGGTGGGGAGCCCACCCCCTGGCTCCCCCGACGCTGCCCTTTCGCCTACTTTGAAGCCTCCACGCGAAAACCCTATTACCGAGAGCCACGATATGAAAAACCTCTTCCAGAGACGCCGCCGCTAATCCCATCTGGGGATTCAGAGACGCTCTCCGCACCTCGCCGGAGAGGGGGAATCATCACCGGAGGGGCTCCACATCATCATGCCCGCCTCCGGATTGGATGCGTGAGTAGTTCATCCTTGAACTATGGGTCCATAGCATAGCTAGATGGTTGTCTTTTCCTCTTGTGCTATCATGTTTAGATTTTGTGAGCTGTAACATGATTAAGATCATCTATTTGTAATGCTACATGTTGTGTTTGGCGGATCCGATGAATATAGAATATTATGTCAAGTTGATTATCAATCTATCATATATGTGTTGTTTATGTTCTTGCATGCTCTCCGTTGCTAGTAGAGGCCCTGGCCAAGTTGATACTTGTAACTAAGAGGGGGTATTTGTGCTTGATAGGTTCATGCCTCCATTGAATCTCGGACAGTAGAAAGTTTTAAGGTTGTGGATGTGCTGCCACTAGGGATAAAACATCAATGCTTTGGCTAAGGATATTTGTGTCGATTACATTAGGCACCATACTTAATGCAATTGTATGTTGTTTGCAACTTAATACCGGAAGGGTTCGGATGATAACCTGAAGCGCGTAAAGCACACGCCTGTTGGGAACCCCAAGAGGAAGGTGTGATGCGCACAGCAGCAAGCTTTCCCTCAGAAAGAAACCAATATCGAACCAGTAGGAGCCCAGAAGCACGTGAAGGTTGTTGGTGGAGGAATGTAGTGCGGCGCAACACTAGTGAAACCGGCGCCAACGTGGAACCTGCACAACACAATCAAAGTACTTTGCCCCAACGTAACAGTGAGGTTGTCAATCTCACCGGCTTGCTGAAACAAAGGATTAAGCGTATCGAGTGGAAGATGGTGTTTGTTTGCAAAGAACAGTAAAGAACAGTAGAATGTATTCAGATGTAAAAGAATGGACCGGGTCCACAGTTCACTAGAGGTGTCTCTCCAATAAGATAACTAACATGCTGGGTGAAAAAATTAGATGGGCAATTGACAAATAAAGATTCAATACATATCAATGATGATTACTATGTGATTTAATCAGTGCATTACGACAAAGTACATAGACCGCTATCCAGCATGCATCTATGCCTAAATAATCCACCTTCGGGTTATCATCCGAACCCCTTCCAGTATTAAGTTGTAAACAACAGATAATTGCATTAAGTATGGCGCGTAATGTAATCAACACAAATATCCTTAGACAAAGCATCAATGTTTTATCCCTAGTAGCAACAACACATCCACAACCTTAGAACTTTCTGTCACTGTCCCAGATTCAATGGAGGCATGAACCCACTATCGAGCATAATTACACCCTCTTGGAGTTACAAGTATCAACTTGGCCAGAGCCTCTACTAGCAACGGAGAGCATGCAAGAACATAAACAACACATATATGATAGATTGATAATCAACTTAACATAATATTCTATATTCATCGGATCCCGCCAAACACAACATGTAGCATTACAACAGATGATCTTGATCATGTTAGCAGCTCACAAGATCTAAACAATGATAGCACATGAGAAGACAACCATCTAGCTACCGCTATGGACCCATAGTCCAAGGATGAACTATTCACGCATCCGGAGGCGGGCATGATTATGTAGAGCCCCTCCTGATGATCTCCCCTCTCCCAAGAGTAGCGTTTAAGCGATCTCCGAATCCCCCTAGATGGGATTCGCGGACGGCGGCTTCTCTGGAAGGTTTTCCGTATCGTGACTCTCGGTACAGGGGTTTCGCGACGAAGGCCATTTGTAGGCGGAAGTGCAGGTCAAAATACACGAGGGCCTCACGTCAGCCGGCGCGGCCAGGCCCGGGCCGCGCCGCCTAGTGTGGCGTTGCTCCCGTGCCCCACTTCCTTTCCCTCGGTCTTCCGAAGCTTCGTAAAAATAGGACCCCAAAAGATTTTGTTCTAATCTGATAATATTTCCTTACTAGGATTTCTGAAACCAAAAACAACAAAAAACAACAAGCGCTTCGGCATCTTGTTAACAGGTTAGTTCTTTAAAATGTATAATAATGTTGTAAAGTATGTATAAAACATTCAAGTATTGTCATGTTAGCATGGAACATAAGAAATTATAGATACGTTTGAGACGTATCAAGCATCCCCAAGCTTGGTTCCTACTCGAGTAGGTAAACGATAACACAAATAATTTCTCAAGTGACATGCTACCAACATAATCTTGATCAACATTATTGTAAAGCATATGAGATGAATGGAGTGATCTGAACAAAAGATTGCTAACAAAGATAATGACTAAACAAATGAATCATATAGCAAAACTTTCATGAATAGTACTTTCAAACAAGTATCAACAAGACTTGCATAAGAGCTAACTCATACGCAATAAATTCAAAGTAGAATGCATTAGCAACACAAAGGATGATTATGTTTCAGCAATTGCTTTCAACTTGTAACATGTATATCTCATGGATATTTGTCAATATAGAGTAATATAACAAGTGCAATAAGTAAACATGTAAGAATCAATGCACAGCGTTAACACAAGTGTTTGCTTCTAAGATAGAAAGAAGTGGGTAACCTGACTCAACATAAAGTAGAATGGCCCTTCGCAGAGGGAAGCATGGATTACTATTTTTGTGCTAGAGCTTTTGTTTTGAAAACATAGAAACAATTTTTTAACGGTAGTAATAATTCATATGTGCTATGCATAATACTTCCTACAAGTTGCATGTCTCATGCATAGAGTACTAATAGTGCTCGCACCTTGTCCTACTTAGCTCGGAAACACGGATTATCATCGCATAACATATGTTTCAACCAAGTGTCACAAAGGGGTACCTCTATGCCGCTTGTACAAGTGTCTAAGGAGAAAGCACGCATTGGATTTCTCGCTTTTGATTATTCTCAACTTAGACATCCATACCGGGACAACATAGACAACAGATAATGGACTCCTCTTTAATGCTTAAGCATTCAACAAATAATATTCTCATAAGAGATTGAGGTTGTATGTCCAAACTGAAACTTCCACCATGATACATGGCTTTAGTTAGCTGCCCAATGTTCTTCTCTAACATATGCATACTCAAACCATTTGATCATGAAATCGCACTTACTTCAGAAAAGACGAACATGCATAGCATCTCACATGATATCCAACAAAGGTAAAGTTGATGGCGTCCCAGAAACATGGTTACCGCTCAACAAGCAACTTATAAGAACTAAGACACATAACTACATATTCATCATCACAATAGTTTTTAAGCTATTTGTCCCATGAGCTATATATTGTAAAGGTAAAGGAATGAAATTTTAAAGGTAGCACTCAAGTAATTTACTTTGGAATGGCAGAAAAATACCACATAGTAGGTAGATATGGTGGACACAAATGGCATGGGATTTGGCTCAAGGTATTTGGATGCACGAAGCATTTCCGCTCAGTACAAGGTTTGGGCTAGGTTGTTTGAACCAAACACAAGTATGAACAGGTATAACAAAACTCACACAAGAACATATTGCAACCATTATAAGACTCTACACTGTCTTCCTTGTTGTTCAAACATTTTACCGAAAATATCTAGACTTAGAGAGACCAATCATGCAAACCAAATTAAACAAGCTCTACAGTAGTTCTTCATTAATAGATTAAACTACATGATGCAAGAGCTTAAACATGATCTATGAGAGCTCAAACAATTTCCAAGTTATTCCAAACCATATGCAGCATTTTCTGATTCCAACCAAATAGCAATTTAACGAAGCAATTTCAGCCTTCCATGAACATTAAAGCACAATTAAGAACACAAGTGTTCCATATGAAAAAGCGGAGCGTAATATCTCCAATATAAGAATGGTGGGATCCAACTTTATTCAAACCAAAACAAAAATAAAAGCAAACCGATGCTCCAAGTAAAGAACATAAGATGTGATGGAATAAAATATAGTTTCACTAGAAGTGACCTGATAATGTTGTCGATGAAGAAGGGGATGCCTTGGGCATCCCCAAGCTTAGATGCTTGAGTCTTCTTAAAATATGCAGGGATGAACCACCGGGCATCCCCAAGCTTAGACCTTTCACTCTTCTTGATCATAGTATATCATCCTCTCTCTTGACCCTTGAAAACTTGCTTCACACAAACTTCAAGCAAACTCATTAGAGGGTTAGTGCATAACAAATTTACATATTCAGAGGTGACACAATCATTCTTAACACTTCTGGACATTGCACAAAGCTTTTGAAAGTTAATGGAACAAAGAAACTCATTCAACATAGCAAAAGCGGCAATGCGAAATAAAAGACAGAATCTGTCAAAAAAAGAACAGTCCGTAAAGATGAATCTGGCAGGGGCACTTAACTTGCTCAAATGGAAAACTCTGATGCGCGTAGATGTACACGTCCGTTGGGAACCCCAAGAGGAAGGTGATGCGCACAGCAAGTTTTCCCTCAGAAAGAAACCAAGGTTATCGAACCAGTAGGAGCCAAGAAGCACGTGAAGGTTGTTGGTGGAGGAATGTAGTGCGGCGCAACACCACGCCAACGTGGAACCTGCACAACACAATCAAAGTACTTTGCCCCAACGTAACAGTGAGGTTGTCAATCTCACCGGCTTGATGAAAACAAAGGATTAAGCGTATCGAGTGGAAGATGGTGTTTGTTTGCAAAGAACAAAAAAAGTAGAATGTATTCAGATGTAAAAGAATGGACCGGGGTCCACAGTTCACTAGAGGTGTCTCTCCAATAAGATAACTAACATGCTGGGTGAACAAATTACAAAGGGCAATTGACAAATAAAGATTCAATACATATCAATGATGATTACTATGTGATTTAATCAGGGCATTACGACATAGACCGCTATCCAGCATGCATCTATGCCTAAATAATCCACCTTCAAGTTATCATCCGAACCCCTTCCAGTAAGTTGTAAACAACAGACAATTGCATTAAGTATGGCGCGTAATGTAATCAACACAAATATCCTTAGACAAAGCATCAATGTTTTATCCCTAGTAGCAACAGCACATCCACAACCTTAGAACTTTCTGTCACTGTCCCAGATTCAATGGAGGCATGAACCCACTATCGAGCATAATTACCCCTCTTGGAGTTACAAGTATCAACTTGGCCAGAGCCTCTACTAGCAACGGAGAGCATGCAAGAACATAAACAACACATATATGATAGATTGATAATCAACTTAACATAATATTCTATAGGGATTTCTAATCGTGCCCCTGTCCTTAGTTGTGCTCAGTTTTCCCCAGCTCCTTAGTTTTTCCTCAGTTTTACCCAAGCGTTTGTCTTAAACCATCACACGTGATGTAACGGCCGGTTGCCCGACGGTTGACCGTTATCTTCTGACTAGTGGGGCCACGTAGAGCCTGCAAAGACACGTCAGACCATCCATCTTTGTTTGACCGTAAGCATCGCTGTATCCCTGACCAAAACGCGAACGAGTGGGGCTTCGGTATATCAAATGACAAGTGGGGCCATGATGCTGATACAAGGGGCAATACACGGGTAGGATTAGATTTTTAAACGGAGCTCTACAGCGATGGCACGGAGGAGGTGGCATGCGGGGTGCCGAGATGAGATCGACGTCCACAAAGAACTGCATGAGGCGAGACCAGACGCATTAGATAGATATGAACTAGACGCGTTTAACCATGCAAAGAAGAGAAGAAATGGTCGACGACATCGACGACCACCTCAAAACTTTGACTGACCGTGTCGGACACGAACGCGAGCAATGTAGAGAAAACTAGTGTCTCTCCTTTCTGGCGTGTATAGGTGGGTGCTAGGAGAGTGTGGTGGCGAAGGGAAAGACCTCGCGGCGGTCTGTGGCGTCCAACATAGCGGGTCGGCGTGGCCGTTGATGTCTACGGGAGCTTCTATTCTTGTAGACAGTGTTGGGCCTCCAAGAGCAGGTTTGTGAACAAGAAGCAAGTTTCCTAAGTGGATCACCCAAGGTTTATCGAACTCAGGAGGAAGAGGTCAAAGATATCCCTCTCATGCAACCCTGCAACCACAAAGCAAGAAGTCTTGTGTCCTCAACACACCTAATAGGTGTACTAGTTCGGCGAAGAGATAGTGAAATACAAGTGGTATGAATGAATATGAGCAGTAGAAAATAGTGGCGTGCATTGATGGTAGTAATATTGCAGAAGTAAACATGCCAGAATTAAAGAGGTAGTAACACAAGAAACAAGAAAAGAGGATAGCAGTATTTAGGAACAAGGCCTAGGGATTAGACTTTCACTAGTGGACACTCTCAACATTGATCACATAACGAATAGATAAATGCATACTCTACACTCTTGTTGGATGATGAACACATTGCGTAGGATTACACGAACCCTCAATGCCGGAGTTAACAAGCTCCACAATTCAATGTTCATATTTAAGTAACCTTAGAGTGTAAGATAGATCAATACGACTAAACCAAGTACTAACGTAGCATGCACACCGTCACCTTCATGCTTATGTAGGAGGAATAATACACATCAATACTATCATAGCAATAGTTAACTTCGCAATCTACAAGAGATCATGATCATAGCATAAACCAAGTACTAACACGGATGCACACACTGTCACCATTACATCGTGCAGGAGGAATAAAACTACTTTAATAACATTGCTAGAGTAGCACATAGATAAATTGTGATACAAAACACATTGCAATCATAAAGAGATATAAATAAGCACTTCACTATGCCATTCATAACAGTGAATAAGTATTCTGTGAAATATAGCCTAAGAGACCCACACGGTGCACACACTGTCACCTTTACACACGTGGGACAAGGAGTCTCCGGAGATCACATAAGTAAAACTCACTTGACTAGCACAATGACATCTAGATTACAAGCATCATCATATGAATCTCAATCATGTAAGGCAGCTCATGAGATTATTGTATTGAAGTACATAGGAGAGAGATGAACCACATAGCTATACAGCCCCGAGCCTCGATGGAGAACTACTCCCTCCTCATGGGAGCAGCAGCGGTGATGAAGATGGCGGTGGAGATGGCAGCGGTGTCGATGGAGAAGCCTTCCGGGGCACTTCCCCGTCCGACAGGGTGCCGGAACAAAGACTCCTGTCCCCGTATCTTGGCTTCGCGATGGCGGCGCTCGGAAGGTTTTGCGTACGTGGCTTCCTCCCGAAGGGTTTTCGGGCGTGGGCTTTATATAGGCGAAGAGGCGGCGAGAGGGTCCGGGCGACCACACCATAGGCTGGCGCGGCCAGGGCCTGGCCGCGCCACCCTATCATCCTGGCCCACAGGCCCCTCCGGCCTCGGTGGGATGCTTCCGGGCAAAATAGGAACCTGGGCGTTGATTTCTCAATTCCGAGAATATTTCGTTACTAGGATTTCGAAACCAAAACAGCAGAAAACAGGAACTGGCACTTCGGCATCTTGTTAATAGGTTAGTTCCAAAATGCGTAAATACGACATATAATGTGCATAAAACATGTAGATATCATCAATAATGTAGCATGGAACATAAGAAATTATCGATACGTTGGAGACGTATCAGCATCCCCTTAGTTGTTCGTCCCGAGCAGGTAAAACGATAACAAAGATAATTTCTGAAGTGACATGCCATCATAATCTTGATCATACTATTTGTAAACATATGTAATGAAAGCAGCGATCAAAACAAAGGTAATGACATGAGTAAACAAATGAATCATATGACAAAGACTTTTCATGAATAGTACTTCAAGACAAGCATCAATAAGTCTTGCATAAGAGTTAACTCATAAAGCAATAAATCAAAGTAAAGGTATTGAAGCAACGCAAGGAAGATTAAGTTTCAGCGGTTGCTTTCAACTTATAACATGTATATCTCATGGATAGTGTCAACATAAAGTAATATAACAAGTGCAATATGCAAGTATGTAGGAATCAATGCACAGCTCACACAAGTGTTTGCTTCTTAAGGTGGAGAGAGATAGGTAAACCGACTCAACAATAAAAGTAAAAGAATGGTCCTTCAAAGAGGAAAGCATCGATTGCTGTATTTGTGCTAGAGCTTTTATTTTGAAAACATGAAACAATTTTGTCAACGGTAGTAATAAAGCATATGAGTTATGTAAATTATATCTTACAAGTTGCAAGCCTCATGCATAGTATACTAATAGTGCCCACACCTTGTCCTACTTAGCTTGGACTACCGGATCTTTGCATGCCATGTTTCAACCAAGTGTCACAAAGGGGTACCTCCATGCCGCCTGTACAAAGGCGCATTTTGGATTTCTCGCTTTTGATTATTCTCAACTTAGACATCCATACCGGGACAACATGGACAACAGATAATGGACTCCTCTTAAATGCATAAGCATGTAGCAACAATTATTATTCTCATATGAGATTGAGGATATATGTCCAAAACTGAAACTTCAACCATGATTCATGGCTTTAGTTAGCGGCCCAATGTTCTTCTCTAACAATTTGCATGCTCCAATCATTAAGGTGATAGATCCTTCAGACAAGACGGACATGCATAGCAACTCACATGATATTCAACAATAGTTGATGGCGTTCCCCAGAAGCATGGTTATCGCACAACAAGAAACTTAATAAAAGATAAAGTGCATAAGTACATATTCAATACTACGATAGTTTTTAAGGCTATTTTGTCCCATGAGCTATATATTGCAAAGGTGAATGATGGAATTTTAAAGGTAGCACTCAAGCAATTTACTTTGGAATGGCGGAGAAATACCATGTAGTAGGTAGGTATGGTGGACACAAATGGCATGAATATTGGCTCAAGTATTTTGGATGCATGAGAAGTATTCCCTCTCGATACAAGGTTTAGGCTAGCAAGGTTTATTTGAAACAAACTCAAGGATGAACCGGTGCAGCAAAACTCACATAAAAGACATATTGTAAACATTATAAGACTCTACACCATCTTCCTTGTTGTTCAAAACTCAATACTAGAATTATCTAGACCTCAAAGAGACCAAATATGCAAACCAAATTTTAGCAAGCTCTATGTATTCCTTCATTAATAGGTGCAAGGTATATGATGCAAGAGCTTAAACATGAGCACAACAATTGCCAAGTATCACATTATCCAAGACATTTTACCAATTACTACATGTAGCATTTTTCCAATTCCAACCATATAACAATATAACGAAGACGTCGCCATGAATATTATGAGCTAAGAACACATGTGTTCATACGAACCAGCGGAGCGTGTCTCTCTCCCACACAAGGATGAACTTATTCAGAGAACTAAGATAACAAAACAAAAATAAAAGCACACACAGACGCTCCAAGTAAAGTACATAAGATGTGACCGAATAAAAATATAGTTTCACTAGAAGAAACCTGATAAGTTGTCGATGAAGAAGGGGATGCCTTGGGCATCCCCAAGCTTAGATGCTTGAGTCTTCTTAAAATATGCAGGATGAACCACCGGGCATCCCCAAGCTTAGACCTTTTACTCTTCTCGATCACATTATATCACCCTCTTCTATTGACCCTTGAAAACTTCCGCCACACCAAACTTCAAGCAAACTCATTAGAGGGTTAGTGCATAATCAAAATTCACATGTTCAGAGGTGACACAATCATTCTTAACACTTCTGGACATTGCACAAAGCTACCGGACATTAATGGATCAAAGAAATGAATCCAACATAGCAAAAGAGGCAATGCGAAATAAAAGGCAGAATCTGTCAAAACAGAACAGTCCGTAAAGACGAATTTAAAGCTGGCACCAGACTTGCTCAAATGGAAAAACTCAAAACTAATGAAAGTTGCGTACTTATCTGAGGATCACGCTCGTAAATTGGCAGATTTTTCGAATTTTCTACAGAGACTTGTGCCCAGATTCGTGACAGACAGCAATGCTGTTTCTGCGCAGCGATCCCAAATATAACATCAACTTTGACATAGAAACTTTACTTGGCACAAAAACATGATAAGGAGAGGTTGCTACGTAGTAAACAACTTCCAAGACTCAACAAAACAAAAATTGCTGTAGTAAAATAAACACATGGGTTATCTCCCAAGAAGTTCTTTCTTTATAGCCATTAAGATGGGCTCAGCAGTTTTAATGATGCACTCGCAAGAAATAGAAGTTGAAGCAAAAAGAGAGCATCAAGAGGCAAATTCAAAACACATTTAAGCCTAACATGCTTCCTATGAAAAGGAATCTTGTACACAAATAAATTCATGAAGAACAAAGTGGCAAGCATAGAAAAGCAACACAAGCGCAATTTCAAGATTCTCAACATAAAGAGGGGAAACTTAATATTATTAAGATGCATATAACCATATTTCCCTCTCTCATAATAACTTTCAGTAGCATCATGAACAAATTCAACAATATAACTATCACATAAAACATTCTTGTCATGAGCCTCATGCATAAAATTATTACTCTCCACATAAGCATAATCAATTTTATTAGTTGTAGTGGGAGCAAATTCAACAAAGTAGCTATCATTATTATTCTCATCAAGTGTAGGAGGCATAGTATAATCATAATAAAATTTACTCTCCATAGTAGGCGGCACCAAAAGACCACTATCATTATAATCATCATAAATAGGAGGCAAAGTATCATCAAAGAAAATTTTCTCCTCAATGCTTGGGGACTAAAAAGATCATGCTCATCAAAACCAGCTTCCCCAAGCTTAGAATTTTCCATATCATTAACAACAATGGTGTTCAAAGCGTTCATACTAATATGTTCCATGGGTTTTTTAATTGTCGCATCAAACCATCCATGTCTTAAATCAGGAAATAGAATAAAAAGGTCATTGTTGTCCATTATGCCTAACTAGTGTAAACAAGAAACCAAATGTCGCAATTGCAGAGTCTAAAGGAAATAACTTCGAGCACACACACAATGGCGCCAGAAAAGTACTGTTACTGGAACCGGAGTATGAGTGCCTTTACCTTTCCCCCGGCAACGGCGCCAAAAGTGCTTGATGTCTACGGAGCTTCTATTTGTAGAATGTTGGGCCTCCAAGAGCGAGGTTTGTAGAACAGCAGCAAGTTTCCCTTAAGTGGATCACCCAAGGTTTATCGAACTCAGGAGGAAGAGGTCAAAGATATCCCTCTCATGCAACCCCGCAACCACAAAGCAAGAAGTCTCTTGTGTCCCCAACACACCTAATAGGTGTACTAGTTCGGCGAAGAGATAGTGAAATACAAGTGGTATGAATGAATATGAGCAATAGTACGGCGCCAGAAAATAGCTTGCTGGCGTGCAGTTGATGGTAGTAATATTGCAGAAGTAAACATGCAACAGATGCAAAGAGTAGTAACCAAAGAAACAAGAAAAGCAGTGATAGCAGTATTTAGGAACAAGGCCTAGGGATTAGACTTTCACTAGTGGACACTCTCAACATTGATCACATAACAGAATAGATAAATGCATACTCTACACTTGTTGGATGATGAACACATTGCGTAGGATTACACGAACCCTCAATGCCGGAGTTAACAAGCTCCACAATTCAATGTTCATATTTAAGTAACCTTAGAGTGTAAGATAGATCAATACGACTAAACCACGTACTAACGTAGCATGCACACTGTCACCTTCATGCTTATGTAGGAGGAATAATACACATCAATACTATCATAGCAATAGTTAACTTCGCAATCTACAAGAGATCATGATCATAGCATAAACCAAGTACTAACACGGATGCACACACTGTCACCATTACATCGTGCATGAGGAATAAAACTACTTTAATAACATTGCTAGAGTAGCACATAGATAAATTGTGATACAAAACACATTGCAATCATAAAGAGATATAAATAAGCACTTCACTATGCCATTCATAACAGTGAATAAGTATTCTGTGAAATATAGCCTAAGAGACCCACACGGTGCACACACTGTCACCTTTACACACGTGGGACAAGGAGTCTCCGGAGATCACATAAGTAAAACTCACTTGACTAGCACAATGACATCTAGATTACAAGCATCATCATATGAATCTCAATCATGTAAGGCAGCTCATGAGATTATTGTATTGAAGTACATAGGAGAGAGATGAACCACATAGCTACCGGTACAGCCCCGAGCCTCGATGGAGAACTACTCCCTCCTCATGGGAGCAGCAGCGGTGATGAAGATGGCGGTGGAGATGGCAGCGGTGTCGATGGTGAAGCCTTCCGGGGGCACTTCCCCGTCCGGCAGGGTGCCGGAACAGAGACTCCTGTCCCCGCATCTTGGCTTCACGATGGCGGCGGCTGGAAGGTTTTGCGACCGTGGCTTCCTCCGTAAGGGTTTTCGATGCAGGGGCTTTATATAGGCGAAGAGGCGGCGCAGAGGGTCAAAGGCGACCACACCATAGGGGCGCGGCTAGGGCCCAGGCCACGCCACCTATCATCCTGGGCCCACAGGGCCCCTCCGCGGCTCGGTGTTCTGGACGCTTCCGGCAAAATAGGAACCCGGGCGTTGATTTCGTCCAATTCGAGAATATTTCGTTACTAGGATTTCTGAAACCAAAACAACAGAAAACTGGAACTCTTCGGCATCTTGTTAATAGGTTAGTTCCGTAAAATGCGTAAATACGATATATAATGTGCATAAAACATGTAGATATCATCAATAATGTAGCATGGAACATAAGAAATTATCGATACGTTGGAGACGTATCGCCGTGCCCACAGCGGCGTGCATGCATGTTCGGCATTGGCATCAGCATGTACGTTCGGCATTGGCCTCGGCGGTATCTCTGGTGTGTCAGTGATCGAATGAGGGGAAGGGATTGAGGGTGCATCCCGACGTTGACCTAGCAAGGGGCGGCGAGCATAGCCGTTCTGACCATGCCGATATCGGCATCGGCATCGTTTGGAGGCTGTGGTGCTCGAATCAAGTTGGGATTTGTTTCTCGTAGGCCAAAATGAATTTGAAACAAGTTTCATGTTGAAGGTTAGGTAACGAAAGTTTGTAACTATCCCAAAATTATACTAGCGCCATGGTGAGGTTCTTTTTGATAGAGCTATACGGTTGGGCAAACTTTTTTGACACTTTTTAGATAGGGTTCCTTGTTGTTACACGTATGGCATCATGTATGGAAAATTTGTGGTCATTTGGAGATGTTCGAAAAAATCACTTTGCTTAAGCGCATGCCGTTTCGTCTCGCTGAAACCAGCTTTTCTAACAAGGTGATTTTTTCTACCTTCTCTAAATAACCTCAAATTTCATACAGCTGATCTTCTATACATAGATAGATAGATTGTTTCGTTTTTACATTTTTCGAACTTTTTATTTCCCTTTATAATACCCAATTGATTTTCAGGTCAAAACCTCGAAAAACAGCATCATGTATGGCATCATTTCACCCTAAATTTCAAATTTTCTGAAACTTTCCCTTTTTGATATTCCTTGTTGTTATAGGTATGCCATCATGTATGCCAAACTTGGTTAGGTCTCACTGAAACCAGCTTTTGTAACAAATTAGGTGATGGTTTATCATTTTTTTGCGTGAAAAGTAATGGCTACAACAAATCGGTGATGGTTTATCATATTTTTTGCGTGAAAAGTAATGGCTACAACAAATTGTTGATGGTTTATCATTTTTTGCGTGAAAAGTAATGGCACAACAAATTGGTGATGGTTTATCATTTTTGGCGTGTAATGGCTGGCTACATTGTTGTTGATGGTTTATCATTTTTTTGCGTGAAAAGTAATGGCAACAACAAATCGGTGATGGTTTATCATTTTGTGAAAAGTAATGGCTACAACAAATTGTTGATGGTTTATTATTTTGGCGAAAAGTAATGGCAACAACAAATCGGTGATGGTTTATCATTTTCGTGAAAAGTAATATACAACAAATTGTTGATGGTTTATCATTTTTTTGTGAAAAGTAAAAAACAAATCGGTGTTGGTCATCATTTTTTTCGTGAAAAGTAATGGCTACAACAAATTGTTGATGGTTTATCATTGCGTGAAAAGTAACGCCTAAAATAGTTTATAATTTTTAGCGCGTGAAAAATAATACAGAAAACCGCCCTTCAGCATACTTAGAGGGTGGAAGCTAATTAACCGCCAACAGAGAGAGAGAGGGGTTATCCTATCCCTATATCATACGATCAACGGTCGGCGGGCAATATCCGCGTGCATGGGCTAGACCAACAGGGCGAATGCAATCTGCGACGAATTTGTGAAGAGAGAGGGCAAAACTGAGTACTATCAAGAAACCAAGGGCACCTGAGTAGTAAACAGACTAAGGGATTCAAATTTGAGATTTAAAAAATGGAAAATGTGTGTTTTGTACAATGAAACCCATCTTGGCCTACCTCAAACTATTTGCAATACCAATATACATCAGTGTGAGAATTGTGACCTCATTTAGACAAAGTATGATTTGGGGAAGCTGTTTTGGGAAGGGCTTATTGTGGAAAACCATGCACCTTCATAGCTACTAGGTGATTTGAGAAGTGGCAATTTGTGGTAAAACTTGATTTATCTATGATTTGAGAAGTGGCAATTTGTGGTAAAGACTCCATGAGTAAGTGCCACTCTTTTTCGGATTTTTTGCACATTAAATGACTCATTTAACTAGTTAATCCCATTTGTTGACTCTCTGTTGACCAGCACTTGAGGGTAAAACTGAGTATATTGCACTAGCCAGTATTAGCACTCGAGGGGAAAATTGAGCACACAAAAAATGCTAGTATAAGACTCGAGGGTATACCTGAGTATATCTAAATTTCCAGGGTTAGACTCGAGGACACGTGCAATTGTTGACGCGTAGACGCGGGTCGCGGTGGAGAAGTCGAGACGTGCAATCGTGACGCGTGTCGCGTTGCAGAAGTCCAAGACGTGCAGACGTGCACCTGTGCACGCGTAGGACGCGAGTCGCATTAACCACCCCTCGCCTTTATAGACGCCTCCTCGCACTCTCTCTGTCACTCTCACTCGCTCACGCATCGCCAACTCTCTCACGTCCCACCATCTTCTCCAAAGCAAAAACCCTCTCCCTCTCCCTCTTCCTCTTCCTCCGCCGGAGAGATGGACAAGGAGAATGCCAATCCCATCGTCGAGGTTGGCTCAAAGCGCGACGCCTCCATCTTCGGCGCCGTCCCCTCTACGGACGACGACGACGCCGCCGCCGTCGCCGGTGCATCGGAGGCTGCTGCCGCCGGTGGCAGTCAGATCCCGCGGGATGGGACCCCTACGACCCCGTGCCGTACGTCCCGCCCCCGAACCCCTACGACACCTCCCTGGAGGACCCATGGAACGAGGTAACTACGGTTTGCTTCCTTTTTTGTTCCCCATTCCTTTTTGAACCCTATTTTTGCTGGTGTAGATGGATCTGTAGATGGATGAGTATTGGGCTAATATTTGCGCCGATTTTATTCCATTTTGTTTTGATCACTTCTTGATTTCGTTTAAGATTTGGGGTTCGGCTGTTCGGTTAATTTATGCAAGTAATATTGGATCTCAATCAGTTAATTTATGCAAGTAATCATGGGATCTCAATCAGTTATTTTATGCACTAATCAAAAGATATCAACCGTTTAATTTTGCAAATAATCTCGAATGTGTTCAAGTTCAGATCTAGTTCAGATCTAGAATCTGTTTCTTTGCCTATGATGAATGGTTGGGCACAAATTTTTACAGGGAGGGTTCAGCGAACCATTGTTGTGTACAAATCTGTTGTGCATGAGCTTTAGTTCGCTAACTCCTTCCCTGTAGATATATAATCATGTCCACTCTAACTGAGGCTGACTCTGTTTTTCTTAACTTTGTTATCATGTACGTTAGTCATCGTTGCAACTCATTCACTAGTTTCTGTTTGATATGGATCAGATGTCTGGCAGCGACGGCAGCGACGAAGAGGAGGAGGACGTCAAGACTCGCCAAGGTCGGAGGCTGCAGGTCGGCCAGACATCTCCTACTTCGCCAAGGAGGTGTACAGGTGCCCCTTCGCACCAGGAGACTCGGCGCCACGGACTTCAACTGTCGTCACGCATGCTGAGAACATCAGCAACACCTTCCCCAAAGTCGGCACGACGGTGAACGTCCACTCCTTCCGCGCCAAGCACAGGGCGCTCGGCATGCACCTCCGCAGCTTGCAGCGGGTGGAGATCTCCGCCGGGCGCATGCCTCCGCTCAAGCCCAAGGCTCCCAAGGGGAGCAAGAGCAACAAGTGGAGGCAGAGCCAGATGGGGTAGGCGGAGTCCTGGACGTGCTGCTGCTGCTGCCTCCTAGTTTGTTGTTGGGATCCCTTTGTTGTTAGCTAGGGATCCCTTGTTGTTATGTTAGTATGATGGTGTGTGAAGAACCTGTTACTATGTTGGCTGCTGTGTATGCAGCCTATTATCTATCCATATTATCTAGGGATTATCTATCCCTAGTCTACTATATTTTGTTGGCCGTACTTAGTTTTCTTGATTTACTATGACTGTGAATTTATCGTACATTATCCTGGAGATTTGCTTCTAGATTTAACTACATACATATGGACCAGAGGGAGTACTAGATTTGCTGCCATATTGGGCAAACAACGAGGGCCAAAAGGCACAAATAATTGAAGAAAGTCAGAAATGCAAGCTTCTCTAGATTTTATACTAATTTGGTGAAAAGGACAGAGAGAAAGAGGGGAAAAGGTGCACTTAATAATGCCAATTTTGGGCCGAGAGAGACAGAACCCAGCTCCTGCTCACGTGCAACCAAACGCTTCTCGTCCTGTCCCACGCGGTCCCTTTCTACCAGCCCCACGCGACGCGGGCCCACACGACGCGGCCCCACACGTGACAGAGCGGTCAACTAAACGGAATCCTGCCGTCCGAGCTGCTTCTGCGGGTTTCAGACAAACGTTTGGGTAAAACTGAGGAAAAACTAAGGAGCTGGGGAAAACTGAGTACAACTAAGGACCTGAGGGCACGAAAATAGAAATCCCTATTCTATATTCATCGGATCCCGCCAAACACAACATGTAGCATTACAAATAGATGATCTTGATCATGTTAGGCAGCTCACAAGATCTAAACAATGATAGCACATGCGGAGAAGACAACCATCTAGCTACTTCTATGGACCCATAGTCCAAGGATGAACTACTCACCCATCAATCCGAGGCGGGCATGATGATGTAGAGCCCTCCGGTGATGATTTCTCTCCTGGGTGCCGGAGGCGATCTCCTGAATCCCCCGAGATGGGATTCGCGATGGTGGCGTCTCTCTGGAAGGTTTTCCGTATCGTGGCTCTCGGCACTGGGGTTTCGCGACGAAGGCTATTTGTAGGCGGAAGGGTAGGTCAGTGCCACACACGGCCCCACACAACAGTGTGCGCGGGCCGGCCCGGGCCGCGCCGCCCTAGTGTGGCGTCGCCTCGTCACTTTTCCCTCGGTCTTCGGAAGCTTCGTGTAAAAATAGGACCCTGGGCGTTGATTTCGTCCAATTCCGAGAATATTTCCTTACTAGGATTTCTCAAACCAAAAACAGCAAAACAGGAACGGCGCTTCGGCATCTTGTTAATAGGTAAGTGCCGGAAAATGTATAATAATGTTGTAAAGTATGTATAAAACATTCAAGTATTATCATAAAAGTAGCATGGAACATAAGAAATTATAGATACGTTTGAGACGTATCAACAACCTGAAGGTGGACTATTTAGGCATAGATGCATGCTGGATGGCGGTCTATTTTCTTTATCGTAATGCCCTGATTAAATCTCATAGTGATCATCATGATATGTATTAAATCTTTATTTGTCAATTGCACGCCTGTAATTTGTTCACCCAGCATGTTATTTATCTTATTGGAGAGACACAACTAGTGAACTGTGGACCCCGGTCCATTCTTTTACATCTGAATATAATCTACTGCAATCATTGTTCTCTACTGTTTTTTGCAAACAAACATCATCTTCCACATTATACGTTTAATCCTTTGTTGCAAGGTGAGATTGACAACCTCATTATTACGTTGGGGCAAAGTATCTTGATTGTGTTGTGCAGTTCCACGTTGGCGCCGGTTTCACCGGTGTTGCGCCGCACTACACTCCTCCACCAACAACCTTCACGTGTTCCTTGACTCCTACTGGTTCGATAAACTTGGTTTCATACTGAGGGAAACTTGCTTCTATACGCATCACACCTTCCACTTGGGGTTCCCAACGAACGTGTGCTTCACGCGTGTCAAGCTAAATTTCTGGCGCTGTTGCCGTGGAGATCAAGACACGCTGCAAGGGGAGTCTTCCACATCCAATCTCTTCACTTTGTTTTTGTCTTGCTTTACTTTATTTTATTTACTGTCTTGTTTGCTTTATATCAAAAACACAAAAAAATAGTTGCTTTACTTTCTGTCTTGTTTACTTGCTCTATATCAAAACACAAAAAAATTAGTTACTTGTCTTTACTTTATTATTCTATTTGCTTAGTTTACTTTTATTACTGCTACAATGGGTACTCCTGAAAATACTAAGTTGTGTGATTTCACTAGCACAAATAATAATGATTTTATAAGTACTCCTATTGCTCCACCTGCTACTACAGCAGAATTCTATGAAATTAAACCTGCTTTACTAAATCTTGTTATGAGAGAGCAATTTTCTGGTGTTAGTACTGATGATGCTGCTGCCCATCTTAATAATTTTGTTGAACTTTGTGAAATGCAAAAGTATAAGGATATATATGGTGATATTATAAAACTGAAATTGTTTCCTTTGTCATTAAGAGGAAGAGCTAAAGATTGGTTGCATTCTTTGCCTAAGAATAGTATTGATTCATGGACTAAATGTAAAGATGCTTTTATTGGTAAATATTATCCTCCTGCTAAGATTATATCTTTGAGAAGTAGCATTATGAATTTTAAGCAATTTGATAATGAACATGTTGCTCAAGCATGGGAGAGAATGAAATCTTTGGTAAAGAATTGCCCTACCCATGGACTAACTACTTGGATGATCATCCAAACCTTTTATGCAGGATTGAATTTTTCCTCAAGGAACCTATTGGATTCAGCTGCTGGAGGTACTTTTATGTCCATCACCTTAGGCGCCGCAACAAAGCTTCTTGATGATATGATGATCAATTACTCTGAATGGCACACTGAAAGAACTCCTCAAGGTAAGAAGGTAAATTCTGTTGAAGAAACCTCTTCTTTGGGTCATAAGATTGATGCTATTATGTCTATGTTTGCAAATGGTAGATCTCATATTGATCCTAATAATGTTCCTTTAGCTTCATTGGTTGCTCAAGAAGAAAATGTAGATGTGAATTTCATTAAGAATAATAATTTCAACAACAATGCTTATAGGAATAATTATGGTAACAACAACTATAGGCCATATCCTTCTAATAATGGTAGTGGTTATGGTAATTCTTATGGTAATTCTTACAACAATAATAAGAGTGTACCCTCTGGTCTTGAAGTTATGCTTAAAGAATTTATTAGCACACAAACTGCTTTTAATAAAACTATTGAAGAAAAACTTGGTAAAATTGATGTTCTTGCTTCTAAGGTTGATAGTCTTGCTCTTGATGTTGATCTTTAAAACTGAAAGTTATGCCTGAGGAAGTTAAAGATGCTAGGTTTGCTAAAACAAATGCCATCCAAGTTCAAATTAATGATAATATAAGAATGTTGGCTGAGTTGCATGCTAGGTGGGATAGAGAAGAAAAAGAAAACTTGCTAAAGAGAATAATGTAGCTAAAGTTTGGACTATTACCACTAGTAATGTTGATTCTTCACATGTTGCTACACCTCCTACTATCAATGGTAAAATAATTGGTGTTGGTAATGTTTCTACTCCTAGTGCAAAGCGTGCAAAATTGCCTGAAACTGCTGAAATTGTTCGTGATAAAACTGCTGAAATTTTTCAAAACATTGGGGACAATGATCCCATTGCTGTAGATCATAATGGTTTAGATTTTGATGATTGTCATATTACTGAAGTTATAAAGTTCTTACAAAAACTTGCTAGAAGTCCTAATGCTAGTGCTATAAATTTAGCCTTTACAAAACATATTACAAATGCTCTCATTAAAGATAGGGAAGAGAAATTAAAACTTGAAGCTTCTATTCCTAGGAAGTTGGAAGATGGTTGAGAGCCCATCATTAAGATGAAATTCAATGATTTTGAATGTAATGCTTTATGTGATCTTGGTGCAAGTATTTCTGTTATGCCTAAAAAGATTTATGATATGCTTGACTTGCCACCATTGAAAAATTGTTATTTGGATGTTAATATTGCTGATAATTCTCTAAAGAAACCTTTGGGGAGGATTGATAATGTTCGCATTACGGTTAACAATAACCTTGTCCCCGTTGATTTTGTTGTCTTTGGATATTGAATGCAATGCATCTTGTCCTATTGTCTTGGGAAGACCTTTTCTTCGAATGTTGGTGTTATTGATATGAAATAAGGAAATATTAAGTATCAATTTACTCTCAAGAAAGGTATGGAACACTTCCCTAGAAAGAGAATGAAGTTGCCTTTCGATTCTATTATTAGAACAAATTATGATGTTGATGCTTACTCTCTTGATGTTACTTGATTTGCACTTTCTGCGCCTAGCTGAAAGGCGTTAAAGAAAAAAGCACTTCTTGGGAGATAACCCATGTTTTATTTTACTACCGTATTGTTGAGTCTTGGAAGTTGTTACTACTGTAGCAACCTCTCCTTATCATGTTTTTCCCAAGTAAAGTCTCTATGGTAAACTTGATACTAGATTTGGATTACTGCGCAGAAACAGAATTGCTGTCTGTCACGAATTTGCGTAGATATCTCTGCAGAAAAATAAAAAATCTGCCAATTTACGTGCGTGATCCTCAGATATGTACGCAACTTTCATTAGTTTTGAGTTTTTCCGTTTGAGCAAGTTAAGTGCCTCTGGAAAATTCGTCTTTACGGACTGTTCTGTTTTGACAGATTCTGCCTTTTATTTCGCATTGCCTCTTTTGCTATGTTGAATGGATTTCTTTGTTCCATAAACTTTCAGTAGCTTTGTGCAATGTCCAGAAGTGTTAAGAATGATTATTTCACCTCTGAATATATGAATTTTTGATTATGCAGTAACCCTCTAATGAGTTTGCTTTAAGTTTGGTGTGGAGGAAGTTTTCAAGGGTCAAGAGAAGAGGATGATACAATATGATCAAGAAGAGTGAAAAGTATAAGCTTGGGGATGCCCCGTGGTTCATCCCTGCATATTTTAAGAAGACTCAAGCATCTAAGCTGGGGATGCCCAAGGCATCCCCTTCTTCATCGACAACTTATCAGGTCACTTCTAGTGAAACTATATTTTTATTTGATCACATCTTATATTCTTTACTTGGAGCGTCTGTTTGCTTTTATTTTTGTTTTGGTTTGAATAAAGTTGGATCCCACCATCCTTGTATTGGAGATATTACGCTCCGCTTTTTCATTTGAACACTTGTGTTCTTAGTTATGCTTTAATGTTCATGGCGAAGGCTGAAAATTGCTTCGTTGATTGCTATTTGGTTGGATTCAGAAAATGCTTCATATGGTTTTGAATAACTTGATACTTGGCAATTGTTTTGAGCTCTCATAGATCATGTTTAAGCTCTTGCATCATGTAGTTTAATCTATTAGTGGAGAACTACCGTAGAGCTTGTTTAAATTTGGTTTGCATGATTGGTCTCTCTAAGGTCTAGATATTTTCTGGTAAAAGTGTTTGAACAACAAGGAAGACAGTGTAGAGTCTTATAATGCTTGCAATATGTTCTTGTGTAAGTTTTGCTGTACCTGTTTATACTTGTGTTTGCTTCAAACAACCTTGCTAGCCAAAGCCTTGTACTGAGAGGAAATGCTTCTTGTGCATCCAAACACCTTGAGCCAAAACCCATGCCATTTGTGTCCACCATATCTACCTACTATGTGGTATTTTTCTGCCATTCCAAAGTAAATTACTTGAGTGCTACCTTTAAAATTTCATTCCTTTGTCTTTGCAATATATAGCTCATGGCAAAATAGCTTAAAAACTATTGTGGTGATGAATATGTAGCTATGTGTCTTAGTTCTTATAAGTTGCTTGTTGAGCGGTAACCATGTTTGGGGACGCCATCAACTTTTTACCTTTGTTGGATATCATGTGAGTTGCTATGCATGTTCGTCTTGTCTGAAGTAAGGGTGATTTATCATGATCAAATGGTTTGAGTATGCATATGTTAGAGAAGAACATTGGGCCGCTAACCAAAGCCATGTATCATGGTGGAAGTTTTCAGCTTGGACATTCATCCTCAATCTCTTATGAGAATATTATCTGTTGTTGAATTCTTATGCATTAAAGAGGAGTCCATTATCTGTTGTCTATGTTGTCCCGGTATGGATGTCCTAAGTTGAGATCTATTAAAAACGAGAAATCAAATGCGATTGATCTCCTTGGACCTTTGTACAAAGCGGCATAGAGGTACCCCTTTGTGACACTTGGTTGAAACATATGTTATGCAATGATAATCAATGTAAATCCAAGCTAATTAGGACAAGGTGCGAGCACTATTGGTATTCTATGCATGAGGCTTGCAACTTGTAGGAAGTATTATGCATAACACATATGAATTATTACTACCGTTGACAAAATTGTTTCTATGTTTTCAAAATAAAAGCTCTAGCACAAAAATAGTAATCCATGCTTCCTCTGCGAAGGGCCATTCTTTTACTTTATGTTGAGTCAGTTTACCTACTTCTTTCTATCTTAGAAGCAAACACTTGTGTCAACTGTGTGCATTGATTCTTACATGTTTACTTATTGCACTTGTTATATTACTCTATGTTGACAAATATCCATGAGATATACATGTTACAAGTTGAAAGCAATTGCTGAAACTTAATCATCCTTTGTGTTGCTTCAATTCCTTCTACTTTGAATCTATTGCTTTATGAGTTAGCTCTTATGCAAGTCTTTTTGATACTTGTCTTGAAAGTACTATTCATGAAATGTTTTGCTATATAATTCAGTTGTTCAGTGATTATCTTTTGTTAGCAATTCATTGCTTTGAATCACACCATTCACCTCATATGCTTTACAATAATGTTGATCAAGATTATGTTGGTAGCATGTCACTTTAGAAATTATTGTTGTTATCATTTACCTACTCGAGGCGAGTAGGAACTAAGCTTGGGGATGCTTGATACGTCTCCAACGTATCTATAATTTCTTATGTTCCATGCTACTTTTATGAAAATACTCACATGTTTTATACATACTTTACATCATTATTATGCATTTTCCGGCACTAACCTATTAACAAGATGCCGAAGCGCCGGTTGTTGTTTTCTGCTTTTTGGTTTCAGAAATCCTACAAAGGAAATATTCTCGGAATTGGACGAAATCAACGCCGGGTCTTATTTTTGCGGAAGCTTCCGAGAGCCGAGAGTGACCAGAGGGGGCCCCTAGGGCCCCACCCCACAAGGCGGCGCGGCCTGGGCCTTGGGCGCGCCGGCCTATGGGGGCCACCCCCTGGCTCCCCCGAGGCTGCCCTTTCGCCTACTTAAAGCCTCCGTCGCGAAAATCCTATTACCGAGAGCCACGATACGGAAATACTTCCAGAGACGCCGCCAATCCCATCTCGGGATTCAGGAGATCGCTCCGGCACCCTGCCGGAGACGGGAATCATCACCGGAGGGCTCTACATCATCATGCCCGCCTCCGGATTGATGCGTGAGTAGTTCATCCTTGGACTATGGGTCCATAGCAGTAGCTAGATGGTTGTCTTCTCCTCTTGTGCTATCATGTTTAGATCTTGTGAGCTGCCTAACATGATCAAGATCATCTATTTGTAATGCTACATGTTGTGTTTGGGATCCGATGAATATAGAATATTATGTCAAGTTGATCATCAATCTATCATATATGTGTTGTTTATGTTCTAGCATGCTCTCCGTTGCTAGTAGAGGCTCGGCCAAGTTGATACTTGTAACTCCAAGAGGGGGTATTTATGCTCGATAGTGGGTTCATGCCTCCATTGAATCTGGGACAGTGACAGAAAGTTCTAAGGTTGTGGATGCTGTTGCCACTAGGGATAAAACATCAATGCTTTGTCTAAGGATATTTATGTTGATTACATTACGCACCATACTTAATGCAATTGTCTGTTGTTTGCAACTTAATACTTGAAGGGGTGCGGATGCTAACCTGAAGGTGGACTATTTAGGCATAGATGCATGCTGGATGGCGGTGTATGTTCTTTGTCGTAATGCCCTGATTAAATCTCATAGTGATCATCATGATATGTATTGAATCTTTATTTGTCAATTGCCCGCGTGTAATTTGTTCACCCAGCATGTTATTTATCTTATTGGAGAGACACCACTAGTGAACTGTGGACCCCGGTCCATTCTTTTACATCTGAATACAATCTACTGCAATCATTGTTCTCTACTGTTCTTTGCAAACAAACATCATCTTCCACACTATACGTTTAATCCTTTGTTTTCAGCAAGCCGGTGAGATTGACAACCTCACTGTTACGTTGGGGCAAAGTATCTTGATTGTGTTGTGCAGGTTCCACGTTGGCGCCGGTTTCACTGGTGTTGCGCCGCACTACACTCCTCCACCAACAACCTTCACGTGTTCCTTGACTCCTACTGGTTCGATAACCTTGGTTTCATACTGAGAGAAACTTGCTTCTATACGCATCACACCTTCCACTTGGGGTTCCAACTGACGGTGCTTCACGCGTGTCGACCTGCAACCCACTGGCAGGAGATACAGGATGCACTACTTCCAGGACAAACCCCACAGGACCGACCAGACATTGTGGTCCGAGTGTTTAGGCCAAGCTGGAGACGATGAAAGATATGCTTACCAAGAAGCATATCCTAGGCATTGTTAAGACCTACGTCTACGTGGTCGAGTTCCAGAAGAGGGGCCTCCCACACGCCCATTTTCTGTTGATCATGGATTCAAAATATAAGCTCATTGTGCCAGAGCAGTACGACCGCGTCATATCCGCCGAGCTACCGGACAAGAATAAGTACCCGGAGCTATACGCCATAGTCGTGAAGCATATGATGCACGGCCCATGTGGTGTCCTCAAGCCAAACAACGTGTGCATGCAAGATGGGTCGTGCAAGTGTAGGTACCCGCGGGCGTTCAACGAGACCACCGTACAGGGGAAGGACTCATACCCCATTTATCGGAGACGGAAGGACGGTCGTTGTGCGAATGTCCGAGGCCAGACTAGACAATAGATGGGTTGTGCCTTACAACCCGTACCTCTTGCGGATGTTTGACTGCCACATCAACGTGGAGGTGTGCTCCAGCATAAAGGCCGTCAAGTACCTATATAAGTACGTACAAGGGCCACGATCAAACTTCGTTCAATATCGAGAAGCCCGACGCCGATGGTAACATAGACGAGATCAAGAGATTCGTTGACGCAAGGTGGGTTACTCCACCGGAGGCCATGTGGAGGATATTCGGCTTCAAGCTCTGTGAGAACCACCCGTCGGTCCTACCACTTCCGCTTCATCTCGAAAATATGCAAATGGTCACGTTCAAAGCAGGAGACAACCTAAAGGACGTCGCCGCCAGACAAAACCCATCCATGCTGACTGAGTATTTCGTGGCTAATGAGAAGCACGCGTGGGCTAGAGATATTCTTTACAAAGATTTTCCGAGAAGGTTCACATGGCAAAAAGCAAAGTACTGGAAAGAAAGGGACAAGGGTCAACAAGTAGGCCGAATCGTATCAGCCCATCCTGCCGAGGGAGACAGATACTTTCTAAGGGTGCTTCTAAATCACGTACCAGGCTCAAGGTCCTTCGAAGATCTCAAAACAGTGGACGGTGTGCTATGTGATAGCTTTCGTGAGGCCGCCGAGAGGAGGGGTCTCATCGAGGCCGACAACACGCTCGACGAGTGTCTTACCGAGTCAGAGCAGTTCGCCATGCCAGCCTCACTTAGGAGGCTCTTCGCAACGATCTTAGTATTCTGCGAGCCTGGAGATGTGCGCGCCTTTGGGATAGGCACCTTGAGGAGATGTCTCGATACTGGCGCAAACACACATGCCCAAAAGCAGTGGAGCAGAAGGTGTTGCTTGATATCAGGGGCATGTTGCAGTCCATGGGCAAAGACATAAAGTCGTTCCCTCTCCCAGACATCGACGAGACCTACGACAACACAGATGGAGAGGCCAGGGAGGTCATCGAGGAAACCAATATCCAAGTAGACAAGGAAGACGCTTCTCTAGCAACCTCACTAAACCACGAGCAGAGGCTTGCCTACGATGAGATACTAGCGGCAGTTGATGGCGGAGATGGGGGCGTATTCTTCGTGGATGGCCCAGGAGGCACAGGGAAGACCTACCTAGGGTTCGAGGCGAGAGAAAGATCGCGTTGGCCACAGCGACGTCAGGAGTCGCCGCTTCCATCATGCCAGGAGGCAGGACAGCCCACTCAAGGTTCAAGATCCCACTAAACCTTGAAGAAGGAAAATCATGCAGCTTCACTAAGCAGAGTGGGACAGCCAAACTCCTGAGGATGGCTTCACTCATTCTATGGGACGAGGCAACCATGACAAAACGGCAGGCAATTGAGGCGTTAGACAGAAGCATGCGCGACATCATGGAATGCCCAGACCGACCTTTCGGGGGAAAGACTGTCGTGTTCGGTGGGGACTTCAGGCAGGTGCTTCCTGTAGTGAGGAAAGGGTCACGAGGTCGGATAATAGACGCAAGTCTGCGGAGCTCAAACCTATGGAAGGGCATGCGCCGCTAAGGCTCGTCAAGAACATGAGGGCACAAACGACTTGTGGTTCGCGGATTACCTGCGAGGGTAGGTAACGGCACCGAAGAAACCGATGAGGAAGGGAACATCCAACTTCCGAAGATATATGTGTGTCGTCTACAGTGACGATGCAGCTGATATAAAGAGGCTAATCGACCACGTGTTTCCTGCCCTAGACCAGAACATGGAAAATCCACATTACACGACTTCTCGAGAAATCCTCTCCACAAGGAACGACAACGTCGATGGAATAAATATGCACATGATTGACCGTTTCCAGGGCGAGGAGATGACCTACTATAGCTTCGATAGTGCGGACGACAATCCGCACGGCTACTATCCTCAAGAGTTCCTGAATGACCTAACTCCTAATGGGCTTCCCCCGCACGCGCTTAAAATGATGATAAATTTCCCTATTATACTGTTGAGGAACATCGACCCAGCTAACGGGTTATGTAATGGCACGAGGCTTGTGGTCCGTGGGTTCCAGAGTAACGCCATCGACGCAGAGATCGTCGTGGGACAGCACGCAGGGGAGAGGGTGTTTCTTCCTCGGATACCTCTATGCCCATCCGACAATGACATGTTCCCGTTTAGATTCAAGAGGAAGTAGTTCCCGATCAGGCTCAGCTTTGCCATGACGATCAACAAGGCGCAAGGGCAGACCATCCCGACTGTGGGCGTGTACCTACCGGAGCCGGTATTCTCTCATGGCCAGCTGTACGTCGCGTTGTCCAGAGCCACCGCGAAAAGTAACATCAAGATCCTCGCCAATCAAGGACAAGACCAAGAACTCAAAGAAGAGAAAAAGAACTGAGAACTTAGTAAGGGAGACGCTGAACATAGTCTACAAGGAAGTACTTAGCACTTGAACTCGCTGGACCAGATTTGAGCAGCTTTGAAGGTGTAATGGTTGTAGAAGTCTTTTATATATGTGCATTTTTAGTGTTGGTAAATACTATAAATATTTTCAAAGAGTTGTAAATTATTTCATAGTAATATATGTGCATATCCAGCTAGACATATCGATAACAAGTGCACACCACAAAGCCAAAAGCTCACCCCCAACTGACTGGAAAAAAACTACAATAAAACATGGAGAGCGAATATAAATCATACCTTGTTGTGATTAATCAGGTAGTCATGCAAAGTGTTCTACTACCATATCACAGCCATGTTCTTGGAACCACAAGAGTAAGCAAGAGTTGTTCAAGACTGCCTAGGTGCCAGACTTCATAACTTCAAATGCAACGGTTGAATTTAGTTTCAGACCTTTAACCTCAGTTGAAAAACTGTCCATTACAATGCACTGAATAACAATCATAAGTGTTTTGTTTATAATATGAATAACATGAGCGGAGATTAAACCATCTATTTAAATATTGCATGGTTAACACGCCAGAACAGGAACATGCATACTATGTAACGCATGGAATTGCCACAACAGGATGGACAAGGTAAGAAAATATTTATTGTTGGATACAGTCCCTAGACTGAATAATAAGAGTCCGAAGTATAATCAGCTGGAGTCAGCTAGCTACCAAAACGGGGAAGCAAAATTAGCAAACAACAATGCCAAGGATCGAATTGAAGCACTCATTCATTGGTCAATGCTTACATTGGTGGAATAAGCTATGTACGTAAGTGGATTCTGGACTCACAAAACGGTGGTCAGGTACACGATTCTTCTTCCTTTTTCTCAAAAATATTAAATTATATGAGAGCATGATATTGATCTAAACGCAGCTGTGTGTGGCTGAGGTAGAATGGAAGCCAGTAGAGAAACGTGTAGGCAACAAGCTTGAAAAAGAAGAGGCAGAGTGCGAAGGGAGCAAACTTGGGTAGAGGTGGAGATTGTACTGCTTGTTGGGTACGTTCTGCTCCAGAGTGTGTGTTACAGCTTTTGCTAGCTGATTGTAATTCTATAGTAATAAAATCTCTAATGATTTTCTCCGCAAAAAAAAAAGAGAGCGAAGGGAGCAACACCAGCAATCCTCCATGCCTGAATGAACCCGACTACCTCTTCTCTTGAATCTGATCGATTTTCCAGCAGAGGGATGTCTGTGTCATTCTTCTCATAATCCCTCACATGGCGATTGTCCTCGATCCCGATCACCTCCGGATCAACAGTAAAAAATATGGGGATTCCGATTCATTATCGCAGACTTACAAATTCTGAATGGAAAATAGTTGAGAAAAGACTTCAAAACGCCTTAGTAGTTGGAAAGGTAAATTGTTATTTCTTGGAGGAAGATTAATACTCATTAATTTAGTATTGACTGTATATGATATCTTTCTTTCTTTTGCCAAAAAGAGTCCTACAAAAGCTCGATTATTATCGATCGAGATTCTTTTGACAAGGGGATAGTGAGAAAAAGAAGTATCGACTGGTTAAATGGAGTGTAGTTTGTAGACCCAAAGACCAAGGTGGGCTTGGAGTTCATGATCTTCAGGTCAAGAATTCAGCTTTACTAGGTAAATGGCTGTTTAACCTTCTTACTGAGGATGGGGTCTGGCAAACATACATGAGACGAAAGTACATCAGCTTGAAAACGCTTTCCCAAGTAGTTTGGAAACCGGGGATTCGTTCTGGACTGGGTTGATGGCATCGAAGAAATTCTTATTTCGCCATGGTACTTTCTCTATCAATGATGGAACATAAATACGGTTCTGGGAGGATATTTGGTTAGGCGCCACACCTCTATGTGAACAGTATCCTGCTTTGTATAGTATTGTTCGTCGCAAAAGTGATACCATTGCTACAGTAATGGCTACCTCACCTCTGAATGTGACTTTCAAGGAATTTGTTGGGTATACGATTAGTTGCATGGAACTCCTTATTCTTTGGAGGATATTGAACTGTCGGACGCACCTGATGAATTTTGGTGGAATCTACATGCCAATGGCAAATTCTCGGTAGACTCCTTTACAAAGCAATTCTTCTATCAGATACACCAGTTGATGATAACAAGAAAATTTAGAAGATGAGGATACCGTTAAAAAACAAGATCTTTGCATGGTATCTTCGTCGAGGGGTTATTCTCACCAAAGATAATCTTGTTAAGCGGAATTGGCATAGAAGTACTGTGTTTTTTGTCATCATGATGAGACGATTAAACACTTGTTCTTCCAATGTCGATTTACTAGATCTATATGGTCAATCATCCAGTAGCTTCCAGCCTTTATCCTCCGACTAGTGTTGCCAACGTCTTTGGCAATTGGCTTCATGGTATTGATTTAAGGTTTCGAAGACTTATTAGGATGGGTGCGCTTAGTTATATGGGCGTTATGTCTATGTAGAAATAACAAAAAAATTAATGAAAAAAATTGTTCTATATTGCAGGTTATATACAGATGTACCGGTATTCTCCGTTTATGGTTGCCTCTTCAGAGGGTGGAGAATCACGACCTCTTTACGGAGGTCTATACACGATTGGAGGCTACGACGAGGGATACTTTTTCCCTACATGGGTGGCCGCATAATCTACGGATTGGAGCTCCTCCTGATTCTTAGGCGTTCTACATTTTATCGTCCTGATATGTAATCCGCCTTTTTTCTTCCTATCTTGAATATTTAGAGAACCTTTAAACGGCAGTGTGCATCCTGGTTATGCAGAAGTCGGGTGTAATTGCTTAATTTAAATAATAAAAGCGCTTTATTTAAAAAAAAGAACAAAAACACGGGAGTCCAACCAATGCGATCATAGCACCAGGCAGTGCAAAAGACCAACTCCATCTGAACTTCACCATCGCCAGCATAGAGCCAGATATGTTCCCCACAAACGTGTGAGACTAGGAAGGACACATTGCTCAACCTTTTTGAGAACGACTTAACCATCGCCGGGCAGAGGAAGATGCGGCGGCGCGGTGGAACCTGGACCCCGGCGGTGTTCTAGCCACCACCAAGCCCAGTGAATTCACCGCGGCGGCCGCTGACACCCCAACAGCCGCAGCTCCCTCGGTCCTCGCAAATAGATATGGAGAGGATTGAGCTATTCTGCCCATACCTGCCAGTAAAATCAGAGAGGGGCGAGCTATTCTGCCCTCCCTGCCAGATCCGGCTGCCTGGGAGACAAGGTAGGAGCGGAGCGATCTCGGTGGTCACGCTGTCGACGGAATTGGTCGTGACGCCAACTCAGTGTCGACACGAGGGGCTGAGACGCGGCTCTCTGTGTGGGTGGTAATGGGATGGGGAGAGAGTGAGCCGGCCGTGCGTCTCCGGGCTAGCGAACAAGAAAGGAGAAAGTGTTTCATGTTTTTTTCTGGTCTAGCAAGCAGCTGCCTAGAAAAAAAAAAAAAAGACATTTGTTACAGTTTAACAAAAGCCAAGATTTTTGCCTACCAAATTGCCTACCATGGCTTTCGCTACCAACGACTTGGATATATATGTTATGTCTAATAATGACTATATCTAATTATAAATCTTATCAAATAATAAATTATATGTGAAAGCAGTGGACAGATCATCCTGCATTGTTCAAATTAATGATATATGTAACGCAGATGACATATACAATGAGACACCGTAACAAAAATGAGTATATGGATATTGTTTTATGTGATTTTTCGTAGGCGAGTGCTTCCATAGACCCCCAACGCGAACGGTTATCTCGAGCAGAACACAAGGACGACCCAGATTACTCCGCGGCGAGGGGCAGGATCGTCTTTTCAAATTCGATTCGGGTATAGAAATGCCCGCTCCAAAACCCGCAGGACCCGTTAGCCGAGGGGGTACGCGTATCACCGCGAGAATACGTACGCGCCCGTACCTCTTCCGCGTACACGTACGCCCGTACTTCTTCCGCGTACACGTACGCCCGTACCTCTTCCGCGTACACTACCGTCCGTTTCTCTTCCGCGTACACACGGGTCCACACAAGGGTCCACGCCCACGCGCACAGTCCAAAAGAGTCGCCTATTTTAACCCCACTCGGCCTCATCCCCTCCCCACCATCGCCATTTCTGGCAAAAAGCAGAGGAGAGCAAACCCTAACCCTAGTTCGACCAAAGCCTCTCTTTCCACTCCCATTTCTTAGTCCAAGCACAGATCCGGCCATGGACATGAACTTGGCCGCGGCTGCTGCTGGTTTGGACGGCGGAGAGGGAGCGGTTGCGGCTGCGGGGGCGGCTGCCGGAGCGGGAGCCGGAGCGGCAGCGGGAGCGGCAGCGGGAGCGGATGCGGGAGCGGCTGCGGGAGCGGTTGCGGGAGCGGGAGCGGCTGCGCCTGCTGGTGCGGTGGTGGATGGCGGAGCGGGACCGGCTGGTGCTGATCTGGGCGGCGGCGCTGATGCGGTGGCTGCTGCGGTGGCTGCTGCGGAGAGGGAGGCGGCGTACAAGGAAATCGACGCCTTGTACGAAGCCTGCCAGTACGTCCAGCCCTGCGAGGTAAAGCTCTGTCTCCCCTCTCAGATCTGGTAACCGCTGCTATGTCGATGTATTAGATGCGAGTGGATGCTATGTCGATCTGGTAACCGCTGCTGTGTCCGCGAGTTCGTCGAGCCCTGCGAGGTAGATCTACTCCCTCCGTCCACAAATAAGCGGATGCGCGTGGTTTTGAAGAGACCTTGATCTTTCTGTAAAAAAAAAACCCTCATTCGTTCAATCATTTACCTCTCCGGAGATTGCAGAAGCTTTGGCTGTTCGACAATCTCTGCTGATAACTAGACATAGGGGTTTTTCAAATGCGTGTTCGTCACTGATTGCTTGTCCTTGATCCAGCGACTAAACTCCACTGTGCATGATCGGTCTCAGGTGGGAATGTTGGTAATGGGCATCAACCTAATGCTGCAGACTATTCTGTTGCATCTTTTAGCATGTTAAACGCTCCAATTATGAATTAATCGGCACACATTTTAGCTAGATCCTGTAATCTAGCGTCTTTAGGTTTTATTTCCAATTATATGCTCCGACTTGCATCCGGAAGACCCTTTCTATTGATATGAGTTATTAATCAATAAAGTGCCGTATTCTGTCAAAAAATTTGCTCATTAATCAAGAAGATGCTTTAATTTAGGTGCTTATAAATGTTGTGCATGCTAGTAACCAATAAACAACATTAAGAAACCACATAACAAATAAGGCTACTTATTCTGGGCTTCAGTGAAGAACTATTTGTTCCAAAACACATAACAAATAAGGCATGCTTTCATTCAATTTGCTAATTAATCACGTCCTATAATCACATAACAAACAAGCTGCTGATTGGTTAGAGCGGTTCAAAAGTGAAAGGTTTCTTTTTCGAACAATGTTTTGTAGAAATTGTCACGGCATGAAATGTATGTATAAATGAACTTTGGGAAAACAAAATTTACAAACAACGAATCATGGGGAAAAATTGGAATCTATGGGCAGAGCCAATTCGGTGCTGTGACCCTGATCCTGCAAAGCTAATAAGGAACACACATTTGTCTGTAGTACTATGATGGGAATTTTTACCTACCTCTCATATTATTGTTAGCTACCTCTCATCATTGGCGACCAATTGTAATAGTTCTATGTTCCACATGAAGTATGTTCCAGGTGAGGCATATCCAATGTCTCATCGGTTCTAATTTTCTTGTACGATTATTCCTCATGTGTTGTCTGTTTTGTTCAATAAAATGAATACTGTCCTTGTATTGGTTTACTGTCCTTCCATGTATATATGAAGCACATGACTAACTAATTTTATTTGCAGTACAACACAGATGATGACGTCGACGAGGACAACTTTGAGTCCTACGTGCAGAGGCAGGTCAAGGGTTTCGAGACTCGGATTCTGAAGACAGTGCGTAGGGGAAGGCATGCTTGCCCCTTCTGTCCCTGCAAGGTGAAGGACGGCTTGCTGAATTCCCTTGAGATGCATGCTATGGACACTCGCCACAGCGCCCCCGAGTGGCAGGGCAAGGCAGACCACGAGGCACTTGCAAGGTTTCTGCTGGGTCCGCGCCTTCCCCGTTCCGGCAGGATCCTCAAGAGGCGTCGCAACATGTGAACCTACCATGCATGCCTCAGCCCGATGCCTCGCCGCCGTATATATGTTATGTCCCTTTGAGCTTATGTCTGTCTGGTTGTAATGGATAACTAAGAACTTTTAGGTTTAATGTGTGTATGTAGAACCTTAAGTTCTACTTATGGAATGTCTTAGTAGTAAGAACTTATTATATCTCCAGTGTTATGCATTAATGCCTTGTTTAGATAAATGCTAGTTATAACTGTTATGCATGAATGCCTTGTTTGTTATTCTTTTATCTAGATAAATGCTAGTTATAACTGTTATGCATGAATGCCTTGTTTGGTATTCTCATGCATAGATTGTTTTTCACATAGACAGCTCAGTCCCCGTAGCCAATCTTGTTCAATCCCTCGATAACAAAGTCATTGCCACGTAGAGATGTTAGCTAAAATCAACAAGTTTTATTAACATAGAAGCTACGGGTAAGAAAGCAGTAAAAAATAGTCACATATTGGTAGAATTGTGAACCCTTAACAAATAGTCACATATAAGCTTGAGGTAAAAAATAGTCACATACTCCCTCCGTTCTGATTTAGTCTACATTCTAGAAAAAATAAAACAAATTAGTAGTGCATTTATTAGTACTACTTAGATATTTGAACAACCAATCCAAACTACATTGAAAATAACAACATCCAATAAAGAGAGTAAAACCATCTCGTTTCCACCGTTGTTGTTGACTAAAAGCTAGAATGTAGAGTATTTCAGAACAAATTTTAGAGCTAGAATGTAGACTATTTCAGGACGGAGGGAGTATTTGTGTACTTGTGATTATTTCGACGTTGACTAAATAGACCATATCCCATTCTGTGTTAAGTCTCCTAGGGTTCTCACATGAAATAACCATGCACTCAGTTGGACTCACCCTGGCAACCCCATCCACATCCACATCCATCCACTTGATTTGGCATCCCCATCCACTTGATTTGCCCCAAAAGTGCATGGTTTTGGCCTAAAACCCTATATTTGGGGTGTCTGGGTGCAACTCACCATGGTCTACCCCATATTATTCATGTAGATGCAAAGGGTAGGAGTGTGGGGCATGCAATGGTGCATCCATGTGCCAAATGTGGCCTCACCCTGCCATCCCCAGCCACTTGATTTGCCCCAAAAATGCATGTTTTGGCCTAAAACCCTATACTTGGGGTGTTTGGGTGTAACTCACCATGGTCTATACCCCAGATTATTCATGTAGATTTCAACATTGTTTTGGCATTCTTATTTCAATTTCCACAAAGTAATACATAATTGGGAACGTGGTTTACACGAAGACATAATTAGGAACATGGTTTTCCCCAAACTAATACATAGTTTGAACCATGGTTGACACAAACAAAAAATATTGCAAAAAAACTAAACCTAACTAGGCCGTGCATCGAAGGTTTCATGTGTTCGCTGCCAAGAAAGAACACTCGAGGGCACACCTAGTCACCGAAACTGGAAAATCCAGCTGGTGACGGTGCCCCTGTTGGTTCTTTGCGAGGAAGAACAGACAGAAACCTCGATGCACGTATTCGCTGCGAAGAAACAACACTCTTCATCAGTCGTCCTCCTCGTCGGTGCTGTCGCCGTGGTTGTCGTGCTTGTCCCGGCGGCAGCGCGTCTCGTCGAAGACCTTGACGCTCATGTCCCTGTCGCCAAAATAGGAGAACAGGAGGATGAAGCCGGCTTCGAGGCTGTGGCGGCGCGCGAACTTCTCCCAGCCGATGTGGAGGTACATCTTGCCGCGCGCGTCGTAGATCACATCGACGATCCACCGGTAGAAGCCGGACGAAGCCTCCCGCAGATGCATCGTGCCCGGGCGGTCGTCGCCGGCGACGTAGACGGCGAAGGAGTCAGGCAGCCTCTGGATGCCGCGTGGGTCGCCCTTGAGGACGAGGAGGAACTCGAACAGCACGGGCCCCTCAACGTCCATCTCCGGCGATGAAGCCGACGGTGTGGCAGGCGACGGCGAGCGTGCAGCTCTGCCGCGGCCACGACCACGACCGCGAGCTCGGCCTCCGCCTCTCCCACCCATGGCGTCGACTCTTGTTGAGATGGTGGCGGCTAGGGTTGGGCTAGGGTTTGTGTGTGAGAGGGACGATGACAGGCGGCCCTTTTTATAGGCCAGAGTGAGCCGCGGGAGCGGTGGCGCTCATTAACGCCGGCACGCAGTGCTAGGCGCGATAGTTGGACAATATTCCGAACATTTAATAAGCCTGTTTGTACTAAGCCCATTAACGTAGAGCACGGACGCGGGGAAGGAACACTCATGGCCCATCCAGCAGGGTTCTCTAGTTTTCTTTTGTTTTCTTTTTCAACTCGAATTTAACTGAAATTTAATTGCTTATTTTCACAGAAATTCAAAAATTGAAAAAACCTTCACACTTCGTCTTAGAATGGATACGAGAGTGTGTGCAAAAATTTCTGGAGCGTTTCTCGAAGGTCGAAAAATCCACATTCTTACAAACGGAATCGTTTGGGTTACATCAAACCACTTTTTCTAAGCTAGTCGATTTTTCGACCTTCGAAAAAAAGTCCAGTTTTTTTACCCAATATGTCACACGTTTTTGTGAACATAATCCGTTGGTTAAAACTTTTTTTGAATTTTTTGAATTTAACCAGGTTTGCTGCAGATTTATTGAAATCAAAACTAAAAAACTTATCAGTTAGGCCGAAAGACATGTAACGCGGTTTGTACTAAGCCCATTAACGTGGAGCATGGACGCGGGTAAGGAACACTCATGGCCCATCCATCAGGGTTCTCTAGTTTTCTTCTGTTTTCTTTTGAACTCGAATTTAACTGAAATTTAATAGTTTATTTTCACGGAAATTCAAAAATTGAAAAAACCTTCACACTTCGTCTTACAATGGATACGAGAGTGTGTGCAAAAATTGCTGGAGCGTTTCTCGAAGGTCGAAAAATCCACATTCTTAGAAACGGAGTCGTTTGGGTTACATCAAACCACTTTTTCTAAGCTAGTCAATTTTTCGACCTACGAAATAAAATCCAGTTTTTTTTACCCAATATCTCACACGTTTTTGTGAATATAATCCGTTGGTTAAAACGTTTTTTAAATTTTTTGAATTTAACCAGATAATGTGCTGCAGACTTAAAAAAAATTAAAAAACTTTCAGTTAGGCCGTCAGACAGGGCCAATGCACGCGGGGAACACTTCGGGCTGGTAATAGGCCGATTTGTACTAGGCCCAATAACGTGCGACGTTGTGGATATTGGTCGCGGGAGGGAACTCATGGGCCATGGCTTTATCTGTCAACTTTTTTCGACTGAATTTAACAGAAATTTAAAAGTTTATTATTACAAAAATTCAAATAAATAAAAAAATTCGCAAACGAATAACTTTTACCTATTTTTTTTCTCTTTTTCATTTAAACACAGATGTGAACATTACACAAACGATTACATAGTTTAAAACAAGATTAGAACATTGCAAAATGAGAAAACCTAACTAGTGTTGTCCTCGGGTGTTGCCTGTGTTCGCTGCCAAGAAAGAACACTCCCAGGCACCCAGGCTGGAAACGTACACTAGTGGTTTTATTGGCTCGTGCCCATTTTCGCTGCAAAGAAAGAACACTCGAAAGTCTCTAACTGTCGGCGCTCGAGCTTGACTCACTGATGTGGTAGTGTCTGCGGCAGGATGTGCCGTCGAACACCTTGACGACCATGTCGCCATTCCCCTCGTACAAGAAGGTGAGCAGGCAGCCTGGCTCGAGATCGAGGTAGCGGGCGAACTTGTCCCAGCCGGTGTGCAGGTACATCTTGCCCTGCCCGTCGAACAATACCTCGACACGCCATCGACAAAAGTTGCAGCAGGCCTCCCGTAGCTGCAACTCGGCCGGCTCGACGCCATCGACGAACTCGGCGAACTTGTCCGGAAGCCGCTTGATGCCGAGAGGGTCATCGTCGATGCGTAGGATGAATTCGAAGGACGTCGCCTCCTCCGAAGACGACGACGGCGCTGGCGACGGCGAGCGGCTGGGTGATGCTGCTCCAGTTTGCCGTCCACGGCCACGGCGACCGCGACCGCGCCCGCGGCCTCGATGGCCTCGCCCGCCTCGCCGGCCACCAGAACCAGCCATGGATTCCCTCGCGGGCTTGTGGGTAGCTATGCTGCGCTACGGTGCATGTTGTGCGGCGGCTAGGGTTTGTGCGCGCAGGAGATGATGTAGCCGAGCGAGCGCCCCTATATAAAGCCGCAGGCAACCGTGTGGTGGGCGGCGGCCGCTTGGCACGCGTGGCGTCCCCAATAACTTCATTGGCAGAGGTGGGCGGCGGACGCTGGGCACGCGTGGCGTCCCCAATAACTTCATTGGCAGAGGTGGGCGGCGGCCGCTCGAGAGCCGAGGAATCGCCATTAACGTGGCGGTCGAAGCGACTACAGGCGGGCCCTACAATACCTAGCTCTACCCCGTTGGATGGACGCCATCTATAGGGAGGAGACGTGGTTTGGACCGTTGGGTTGCGTCGGTGCACGGTTTTGTCCGTCGCAAACTTCGCCATGCATGCGCCGCACCATGCAGGCTAGCTCCCGTCGCAGACTTTTCCATGCATGCGCCGCACCACGTCAGATGTGCATGCATATGCGAGCGCTCAGCGAGGCAGACGACGCAGCCAAGCTATTTACGGTCGCCGATTCAGAGCAATAAAGGAAGACTGATTCAGACGCACCGCATTGACACGGATACACAAGCGCAACCCATTACGCGGACAGGGAAACAGCGCGTCGTTGATCGATCTGGCCTATTTATACCCCCGTCTCTTCCTCTCCACTCGCCGCGACACACAGTCCATATAGTATTCTCCACTTGAAGCAAATCCCCACCCAACACCTTGCAACGCACCGGTAAGATGCAGTTCAACGCACCGGTCTTCCGTCGGCCTCCTACCGTGCCCGAGCGGCGCTACCCGGCGGGCGTCGTCGTGGAGAACACACTCCGCGTGTGGGCCATCTCCAGGTGGAGGGGACCGGTCGAGCTCGCCCGCGCGTTCCTCACCGCCGGCTTTGCCCACCTCCCTTCGGACGCGCCGGTGATGTTTCGCCTCGACGAGGCCCGTGACCACACGCGCGCCTTTCTCTTGATCCTCACAGTCACCTTCACCAACCGCTACGACGCGTACGAGCTCCTCGGCAAAGTGTTTTGGTGCGGCTGCGAGTTCATAGCATTCACTACGTTCAACGTCTACACAAACTTTGAGTGCCACTTCCCCACACACAACATGATGCACACCCTTCCCTACAACTTCGACGACGACGAGGAGGAGGAGGAGTGAAGTTGACGATGGGGGTGAAGCTGCCGGGGCTAGTTGTTGAGGATGGTCATGTTTTAGTTTCCATTAGTTTTAACATGTGTTTGTTATGTTTCCCACTATTTCCTATGTCATGTCGTGTGCTACTCGTTTGAATGTGCGAAAGGTTGAATTACTTTTCTATGTCATGTCGTGTGCTACTCGTTTGAATGTGCGAAAGGTTGAAAGTACATGAATAAACAAAGTACTTATCTCACTGTGCCACAAATAACCACAACCCCAAATAAGTTTACCCCCCAAAGTAAAAAAGTTCTACAGGTCTATGAGACCTTCTTCCGGACACAAATCCACCCTTGCATTACAAATAGTGGAAATAATATTTGATACTAAATGTTTTCACGCACGAGCTTTCGCCGCGATATCTAGGACAGCCTTCTTCGTGTTCTCGAGCAGGTTTGATTGTGCCATTATAATTTCGGCAGCAGTCCTATTCCTGTTCTTGTTTATCGTTTCCTGCAACAATTATTATGTAGTTTAGAATTGCGGGAGATAAACATGTTTGTAACAAATATACTACAGATCAGAGGTAACCTGCGAAAATTCGGCCGTCAGTTCATCTCCATCCCAGTGCTCCATACATGCTAACAGGAAGAGTCCACATGAGTTCCTGCATATAGATCAGAGGAAAACTATCAGCAATAGGCATCAATAGTAATGGCATAAGATTAACGGTGTACTCACGTATCTCTTTGCTTTGGTATTGGATAGCTTTTAATTTCCCATTTCGAAACGTCTGGATACTTCTTGCTCATAAACTCATTGTTCGCAAACTCGATGTCCTTATAGATTTCTTCTCTCTGTGAAGCATAAAATTTAAGTACAGTGCACTGAGTACCAAGGTGGTCTTACATTCCGTGATCAAAAGTCATACCAGAATTTCCACAAATCGCTTGCTCTGATCAAGGCTCCATAACGAGTCTAGCACCTGAAATTCCTCCTTGTCACTATGCATGACGACGGTGACCCAGTGGCAACCGGAGATGTTAACCGAGAAATAAGCCTACCAAAAATACAGAGTTAGTAATTAATGCATTAATAGTTAATTTTGAAACCTCTCAGTTAATAATGTACAAGACATCATTACCTTGTTTGTGGCAAAATATTCCAGCTCGCATTTTGCGTAGCAACCTGACATCTCTGTAATATCCTTCGTGTCAAGTTTCTTACTTTTTTTCCAGTGCTTCCTATTAGGTTTACGTTCGACCATAGAATTTGCCCTCCATGCAGGGCAAATTATTCTATCCTTCAATTTTAATCTAAGATCACCCAAGTAACACTCAATGACCTGCATATAATTCAAACAGTTGATCACTCTGGAGCACATATGTATTCAAGCGTAGGAGAAATAAAAGAATGACATCGGTTGTTGGACTTACAGCACCGCACAGCCATCCACTGTCAAGGATAGGTTTAAGAAATTCAGCACTCGCCCTAGCCCCGTCTGCATTCTCGTACACAGTCTTACCAGATCGGCCCTTTTTTGTACTTCTCATTGTTATCCGAATATACTCGACAGCTGCGTCAATTATCTCCGGTGTCAGCTGATTTGATCCATCCGTGGCATATTCGTTGTCGAACAAAGCTTCAGGACCTATAGACAAGCATAGTTAATTATGTGAACATGAATACTTGATATAGTGCAAAATATTTCACAAAATATACCTTTTCTGACTGTACGTCGAATCCGTTTAGGACATTTGGAGGTCATCACAATGCTTGGGGAACTTAATTTGCGAGGAGGTTTGCGTCTGCGCTTCCCACAGACATCATCCTTTTCCTCCTCTTTTTTCCCATATACATCATCCTTTCTCTCCTCTTTTTTCGCACATACATCATCCTTTCTCTCCTCCTTCTTCCCACTTTGTATCGCTTTGCGGCAGATCGTGTTCAAGCTTTCAAATTCTTCTGAAGCATCTGGAAGAGTTAAATCAATAGGTCCCGAGCAGGATGATTCAGGAGTAGCCTTGTCGTCGATGATTATGGGCACTTCAGGAGTATCTCCGTGCTTAGGCGCCGGGGTCGTGTACCCAGCACTAGCAGTCTTCTTCTTGTCGGTGGGTGTCACGAAGTTCGAATCCTCCACCGGCTCACTCTTCTTACTTGCATCTTCCAATTCATCGTCATGTTGATCCTTAACGGAATTCAACCATGATGCACTGCCGTCTGACTTGGTAACGTCCATGTCCATGAAATCTTTAGGCGGAAGGCCGCCATGGCTAGGTGTGGAGGCCACTCCTTCCTTTTTGGCTTCCTCCTCCTGATCTTCGTCATCAGACATGTCAGCCTTGCCTGCTCTGTATGCAACTCCCTTCGAGTTAAGCATTTTTAGGAGTTTCTGCAAAACAAAATTCAGAAGGTAATTAATGACACGTTGTGTAGACATGCATTTCAGCAGATAGAAGCATACAAAAAATAGTCCATGTCACCTGAGCAGATGCGTCTGCACATTTCTCCATATTTTTTTCTATTGTTGTGTCTATGTGTTTGGTCAGTTTAGTCAGAACCTGCTCAAACATGACCTCCATTATTGAATCATCCACTGGACCTGCCGTCTTCATGCTAGAAGCTGCAGCTTTAGCTCTTTTACTTTGCTTCCTCTTTGATTTTGGAACAACGTCAGGTGTGTGGATCACCTCCCTTCTGTGCTTAGCAGATATGTCGTCGTCAATCTAGAAGGCATGCACATGAAATGATGATGTAAGTCCACATGAAATGATGAACATAATAGTACATGAGTAAAAGAAAACTTACCAAGCCTACTCCTCGTCCATCATTGTAATCCACGTTGTCTCTCTTTTTCGCTTCTTCTTCTGTCCAGTTCCTCATCAACGGCCTTGATGACGTTAATGGTGAACCAATTGGGCGCACTTTTTCATAGTAAATATACTGCAAATGTTGGCACAACAGTTATACACCTTTATAAATTGCTGGATTTTTTTAAGACAATGGACGTGGTGAGGAGAAATATACCTGCAGCAGGGCTAGGTTGCCGCATGGCCATCGCACCTTCTCATATTCACCTCCCAGTTTCTTTATATTGGTAATCAAAAAATCACGTGTGAAACGATTGAAGTTTAATTTTTTCAACCGCGACACGTACTTAACGATTGCCCAATACTCCAACGGAACTGTTTCCGTGGACGTTGGTGCAAGAACTGTACCAAGGGCCACAAGAGCAGCTCTGCGAAGGAAGTCATCGTCGGCTAATCCGCTCTTGATGGCGTCCGAGATCAATCCATCAATGCTGAGACTGCCGGTTAACTTGTTCAGAAAACGAGGTGGAATCTGATTTTCTGCAAATCTCCCATCCTCAAAAAGGATGGTGTCAATATCAAGCCCATCTGCAGATTTGTCCTTTAATCCAAAAATCTCCTCCACATCGACTCCTTTTATACTAATCGAGGGTTGATCTAATTGCAAGTTGAACTTCTCTGACTCTGGGTCAAATGCCTTAAACATGAGCCTAAGTATAGACGATCGTGGACTTATAGTCTTCATGTGAATCAAGCTTTCTAAATCTGCCTCGGCGAGTTTACATAGCTGAGCTGGGGTCATTCTTGTGACAAACCCCACCCAACGACCCACATCGCACACACCAATGTTCAACGTACTGTTCATAAAAACGAGTAGATAAATGTCAAAATTTGTGTGCAAGCATAATGCCATGCAACATAATTTTTAAAGTCATATGTATGTTACATATGAAAGGGATCTTTTCTTAGATGATTTGCGTTCAACAAAAAATTTGCACTAACAAGTGTTAAGATCTAAAATTCAAAGAACAATTGACATGGATTACTGCCTATGATCTCATCATAACCACAAAAGCTATGAGGGCATCATACGTAAGAAACATCCCAAACAAAGAACACGTACTGCATACAAGCAATAAGGCAATACCTCGATGTGTGCATGTCTTCTGAGCAGCTAGAGGAGGCTTCCTCGCCGATAAGGGATGGGGAGGGAGGCGGCGGTAGTCAGATCTCACGGCTGGCGGCGGCGTTGGGCGAGAGTGCTCGCGCCTAAAAAATGTGGAATATGAGCTTACCCTGCCAATCTTCGTGATTATCGTGCGTAAGTTATGGTAGTTTCCTTCATCGCACGAAGGACGTGGGGTAATTGCGCGCTCGGTGCGTTGACCATTAACGGATGGGCCATTAGGTTGGATTGCTTAGCCTTTTCTGAACTAATTATGTGCGGCCCAAGCCCACAAGATCAAGACGCTTTATTAGGAACGAACAAAGTAGAAACCCTACAGTTCCCCTTCAACGCCTCCATCTACGACTTCCTCCATCTTAGAACGTCGTGCCGCCGGCAAAGTCATGTCTTCCTCGAGCTCGGCCACTATAATCCGCCACCCAAGTTATGGTCCCCTCCCAATGATCAAGTGCACGAGCTGCCGGTGGCGCGTCGTGGAGAGGAAAACAGCCTCCACAACGTCCAACGCCGGCGATTTCGTCAGGTGCAATAATCACAATGTAAGATGTTTTTAATGTTGTTCAATACCCGTCTATTGTCAACAGGATTTATGCCAAAATTATACGTATCTTTAATGTTCGTTATTTCTAGCCGGTTAGAGGAGGATGCAACTTCTGGTATTGGATTGAAAAGTACGCAGATCTACTCGTGAAGAAGGGTATTGTTCCAGCAAACTCACCTATGCTGATTCCCCTAGAAGGAGAAGTGGTTGAAGAAAACGGAGGAGATGGAGAACTACAGAAGCAAGTAGCACTAAACAAGGACATGAAGCACCTGAAGAAAACAATAGTAATAAAGCTGAACGAAATTGTGTCAATGCTTCAGATTATAGCGATACTTTTGGGTATTGTAATTGTACTCTTGGGTTTTAAGAACTAATAAAGGCTTTAGAAGTTGTGTACTCTTAGCAAGATATATTGCTACAAATTTTCTACTATGTTGTTTGTTTTTTTACTTAGTTTGTGGATCACATGATTAACCATGCATGTTTTCTGCGATTAACTGGCCAACACACTTCATCATTACTTAACAGGACCATGCATGTTTAAAAAACACATCCACAACCACGACAGGGACACGATAGCTGCCTTACAAGACTTAGATAATAAAACACACATAAAAACTAGATAAACCCGAGTGACAACGCCGTCATATCATCCTCCTTGCCTCCTCCTTGGAAGGCTCACTCGTCGTCCTCCGGCATGATGTAGGGGAGGCAGTGCATGTTGCCCGCTGTGGGGAAGATGGCGTAGAAGTTGGTGAAGATGTTGTAGTTGGTGAATGCGATGAACTCGCACCCGCACCAAAACACCCGCCCGAGCAGATGGTGAGCGTCCAACCTGTTTGCGAAAGTTACGAAGAGGCCGATGACGTGTCCGGAGTTGCCGTCGTAGTACTTCTCAAGCTCGAACATGCTTGGCGAGCCAGGAGGGAGGTGGCGGTAGCCGGAAGAGAGGAAGAATGAAGCTAGCTCCGTTGGGCCCCTCCACCTCGATATGGCCCACACGCGCAGCTGGTTCTCGCAGACGACTCCGGCAGGGTACTGTCTCTCCGGCATGGTTGCGGGGCGGCGGAACGTAGGGCCGTTGAACTGCATTGTGGCGATCCCCTTGAGATGTGGCGTGTCTTGGATTTGGAGACGGTGAGATGGGAAGGGAGCTGGCTTGGATGAGTGTGAGACAGAGTGAGCACAATGGTGGCGTTAAATAGGCGTGGATGGGTGAGGTGCGGGGGCTTGTGAGCTGCTTTCGTGTTAACCACTAACTGCACACTGAAACGCAGGACGACATCCGAAGCGGCGCACGGTTTTAAGTGTGTCAATTAATTCGGCGCGTGGATATAGAACTGCGCGTGTGAACCCAAACCTTTTTCAGCGTGACGGAAAAATCGGACCAACCGACACGCCCGCGTGGAGCTGTTACCACTGCCATGCGACACATCTGCACGCCTCGTTTCAGCGTTTCAGCGTTTCTGGAGCAGCGCATGCATGGCAGGCCTAGACGGGCTCGTTCGACGATGGCTAGACAGGCCTACACGCGCGAGCCAGCCCATCGGGTATTTCACCGTCTCCTGTCAAACCGCGAGACGCTGAAAGGAAAAACAAACGCCAGCCAATCACGTCGCCAAATCGTCGCTTTCGCGGATAGCCCGCGGATTCCTTCTAGAAGACCGATCCAACGGATGCAATTCAGCACCGTATCGTTAGATGGACGGTCGAAGTTTTTCAGACCTCTCTCATGTTTTAGCAGAGGACTGTGCTAATCAACTAAATGTTTTGTTTTGGTTAAAAAAAACTAATCACCATGGTCTACCCCATATTATTCATGTAGATTCCAAGGGTAGCAGTGTGGGGCATGCAATGGTGCACCCATGTGCCAAGTGTGGCCTCACCCTGGCATCCCCACCCACCTGGTTTGCCCCAAAAGTGCATGTTTAGGCCTAAAACCCTATATTTGGGGTGTCTGTGTGCAACTCACCATGGTCTACCCCATATAATTCATGTAGATTCCAAGGGTATCAGTGTGGGGCATGCAATGGTTCACCCATGTGCCAAGTGTGGCCTCACCCTGGCATCCCCACCCACCTGGTTTGCCCCAAAAGTGCATGTTTTGGCCTAAAACCCTATATTTGGGGTGTGTGGGTGCAACTCACCATGGTCTACCCCATATTATTCATGTAGATTCCAAGGGTAGCAGTGTGGGCCATGCAATGGTGCACCCATGTGCCAAGTGTGGCCTCACACTGGCATCCCCACCCACCTGATTTGCCCCAAAAGTGCATGATTTGGCCTAAAACCCTGTATTTGGGGTGTCTAGGTGCAACTCACCATGGTCTACCCCATATTATTCATGTAGATTCCAAGGGTAGCAGTGTGGGGCATGCAATGGTGCACCCATGTGCCAAGTGTGGCCTCACCCTGGCATCCCCACCCACCTTGCCCCAAAAGTGCATGTTTTGTCCTAAAACCCTATATTTGGGGTGTCTAGGTGCAACTCACCATGGTCTACCCCATATTATTCATGTAGATTACAAGGGTAGCAGTGTGGGGCATGCAATGGTGCACCCATGTGCCAAGTGTGGCCTCACCCTGCATCCCCACCCACCTGATTTTCCCCAAAAGTGCATGTTTAGGCCTAAAACCCTGTATTTGGGGTGTCTGGGTGCAACTCACCATGGTCTACCCCATATTATTCATGTAGATTCCAAGGGTAGCAGTGTGGGCCATGCAATGGTTCACCCATGTGCCAAGTGTGGCCTCACACTGGCATCCCCACCCACCTGGTTTGCCCCAAAAGTGCATGTTTAGGCCTAAAACCCTATATTTGGGGTGTCTGTGTGCAACTCACCATGGTCTACCCCATATAATTCATGTAGATTCCAAGGGTAGCAGTGTGGGGCATGCAATGGTGCACCCATGTGCCAAGTGTGGCCTCACACTGGCATCCCCACCCACCTGGTTTGCCCCAAAAGTGCATGATTTGGCCTAAAACCCTATATTTGGGGTGTCTGGGTGCAACTCACCATGGTCTACCCCATATTATTCATGTAGATTCCAAGGGTAGGAGTGTGGGGCATGCAATGGTGCACCCATGTGCCAAGTGTGGCCTCACCCTGGCATCCCCACCCACCTGGTTTGCCCCAAAAGTGCATGTTTTGGCCTAAAACCCTATATTTGGGGTGTCTAGGTGCAACTCACCATGGTCTACCCCATATTATTCATGTAGATTACAAGGGTAGCAGTGTGGGGCATGCAATGGTGCACCCATGTGCCAAGTGTGGCCTCACCCTGGCATCCCCACCCACCTGATTTTCCCCAAAAGTGCATGTTTAGGCCTAAAACCCTGTATTTGGGGTGTCTGGGTGCAACTCACCATGGTCTACCCCATATTATTCATGTAGATTCCAAGGGTAGCAGTGTGGGCCATGCAATGGTTCACCCATGTGCCAAGTGTGGCCTCACACTGGCATCCCCACCCACCTGGTTTGCCCCAAAAGTGCATGTTTAGGCCTAAAACCCTATATTTGGGGTGTCTGTGTGCAACTCACCATGGTCTACCCCATATAATTCATGTAGATTACAAGGGTAGCAGTGTGGGGCATGCAATGGTGCACCCATGTGCCAAGTGTGGCCTCACACTGGCATCCCCACCCACCTGGTTTGCCCCAAAAGTGCATGATTTGGCCTAAAACCCTGTATTTGGGGTGTCTAGGTGCAACTCACCATGGTCTACCCCATATTATTCATGTAGATTCCAAGGGTAGCAGTGTGGGGCATGCAATGGTGCACCCATGTGCCAAGTGTGGCCTCACCCTGGCATCCCACCCACCTGGTTTGCCCCAAAAGTGCATGATTTGGCCTAAAACCCTATATTTGGGGTGTCTTGGTGCAACTCACCATGGTCTACCCCATATTATTCATGTAGATTCCAAGGGTAGCAGTGTGGGGCATGCAATGGTGCACCCATGTGCCAAGTGTGGCCTCACCCTGGCATCCCCACCTACCTGGTTTGCCCTAAAAGTGCATGTTTAGGCCTAAAACCCTGTATTTGGGGTGTCTGGGTGCAACTCACCATGGTCTACCCCATATTATTCATGTAGATTCCAAGGGTAGCAGTGTGGGGCATGCAATGGTGCACCCATGTGCCAAGTGTGGCCTCACCCTGGCATCCCCACCCACCTGATTTGCCCCAAAAGTGCATGTTTAGGCCTAAAACCCTATATTTGGGGTGTCTGGGTGCAACTCACCATGGTCTACCCCATATAATTCATGTAGATTCCAAGGGTAGCAGTGTGGGGCATGCAATGGTTCACCCATGTGCCAAGTGTGGCCTCACCCTGGCATCCCCACCCACCTGGTTTGCCCCAAAAGTGCATGTTTTGGCCTAAAACCCTATATTTGGGGTGTGTGGGTGCAACTCACCATGGTCTACCCCATATTATTCATGTAGATTCCAAGGGTAGAAGTGTGGGCCATGCAATGGTGCACCCATGTGCCAAGTGTGGCCTCACCCTGGCATCCCCACCCACCTGGTTTGCCCCAAAAGTGCATGATTTGGCCTAAAACCCTATATTTGGGGTGTCTTGGTGCAACTCACCATGGTCTACCCCATATTATTCATGTAGATTCCAAGGGTAGCAGTGTGGGGCATGCAATGGTGCACCCATGTGCCAAGTGTGGCCTCACACTGGCATCCCCACCCACCTGGTTTGCCCCAAAAGTGCATGTTTAGGCCTAAAACCCTATATTTGGGGTGTCTAGGTGCAACTCACCATGGTCTACCCCATATTATTCATGTAGATTCCAAGGGTAGCAGTGTGGGGCATGCAATGGTGCACCCATGTGCCAAGTGTGGCCTCACCCTGGCATCCCCACCTACCTGGTTTGCCCTAAAAGTGCATGTTTAGGCCTAAAACCCTGTATTTGGGGTGTCTGTGTGCAACTCACCATGGTCTACCCCATATTATTCATGTAGATTCCAAGGGTAGAAGTGTGGGGCATGCAATGGTGCACCCATGTGCCAAGTGTGGCCTCACCCTGGCATCCCCACCTACCTGGTTTGCCCTAAAAGTGCATGTTTAGGCCTAAAACCCTATATTTGGGGTGTCTGTGTGCAACTCACCATGGTCTACCCCATATTATTCATGTAGATTCCAAGGGTAGCAGTGTGGGGCATGCAATGGTGCACCCATGTGCCAAGTGTGGCCTCACCCTGGCATCCCCACCCACCTGATTTGCCCCTAAAAGTGCATGTTTAGGCCTAAAACCCTATATTTGGGGTGTCTGTGTGCAACTCACCATGGTCTACCCCATATAATTCATGTAGATTCCAAGGGTAGCAGTGTGGGGCATGCAATGGTTCACCCATGTGCCAAGTGTGGCCTCACCCTGGCATCCCCACCCACCTGGTTTGCCCCAAAAGTGCATGATTTGGCCTAAAACCCTATATTTGGGGTGTATGGGTGCAACTCACCATGGTCTACCCCATATTATTCATGTAGATTCCAAGGGTAGCATGTGGGGCATGCAATGGTGCACCCATGTGCCAAGTGTGGCCTCACCCTGGCATCCCCACCTACCTGGTTTGCCCTAAAAGTGCATGTTTAGGCCTAAAACCCAATATTTGGGGTGTCTGTGTGCAACTCACCATGGTCTACCCCATATTATTCATGTAGATTCCAAGGGTAGCAGTGTGGGGCATGCAATGGTGAACCCATGTGCCAAGTGTGGCCTCACCCTGGCATCCCCACCCACCTGGTTTGCCCTAAAAGTGCATGTTTTGGCCTAAAACCCTATATTTGGGGTGTATGGGTGCAACTCACCATGGTATACCCCATATTATTCATGTAGATTCCAAGGGTAGCAGTGTGGGGCATGCAATGGTGCACCCATGTGCCAAGTGTGGCCTCACCCTGGCATCCCCACCTACCTGGTTTGCCCTAAAAGTGCATGTTTAGGCCTAAAACCCAATATTTGGGGTGTCTGTGTGCAACTCACCATGGTCTACCCCATATTATTCATGTAGATTCCAAGGGTAGCAGTGTGGGGCATGCAATGGTGAACCCATGTGCCAAGTGTGGCCTCACCCTGGCATCCCCACCCACCTGGTTTGCCCTAAAAGTGCATGTTTTGGCCTAAAACCCTATATTTGGGGTGTCTGGGTGCAACTCACCATGGTCTACCCCATATTATTCATGTAGATTCCAAGGGTAGCAGTGTGGGCCATGCAATGGTGCACCCATGTGCCAAGTGTGGCCTCACACTGGCATCCCCACCCACCTGGTTTTCCCCAAAAGTGCATGATTTGGCCCAAAACCCTATATTTGGGGTGTCTGGGTGCAACTCACCATGGTCTACCCCATATTATTCATGTAGATACCAAGGGTAGGAGTGTGGGGCATGCAATGGTGCACCCATGTGCCAAGTGTGGCCTCACACTGGCATCCCCACCCACTTGATTTGCTCCAAAAGTGCATGTTTTGGCCTAAAACCCTATATTTGGGGTGTCTGGGTGCAACTCACCATGGTCTACCCCATATTATTCATGTAGATTCCAAGGGTAGGAGTGTGGGGCATGCAATGGTGCACCCATGTGCCAAGTGTGGCCTCACCCTGGCATCCCCACCCACCTGGTTTGCCCCAAAAGTGCATGTTTTGGCCTAAAACCCTATATTTGGGGTGTCTAGGTGCAACTCACCATGGTCTACCCCATATTATTCATGTAGATTACAAGGGTAGCAGTGTGGGGCATGCAATGGTGCACCCATGTGCCAAGTGTGGCCTCACCCTGGCATCCCCACCCACCTGATTTTCCCCAAAAGTGCATGTTTAGGCCTAAAACCCTGTATTTGGGGTGTCTGGGTGCAACTCACCATGGTCTACCCCATATTATTCATGTAGATTCCAAGGGTAGCAGTGTGGGCCATGCAATGGTTCACCCATGTGCCAAGTGTGGCCTCACCCTGGCATCCCCACCCACCTGGTTTGCCCCAAAAGTGCATGTTTAGGCCTAAAACCCTATATTTGGGGTGTCTGGGTGCAACTCACCATGGTCTACCCCATATAATTCATGTAGATTACAAGGGTAGCAGTGTGGGGCATGCAATGGTGCACCCATGTGCCAAGTGTGGCCTCCACTGGCATCCCCACCCACCTGGTTTGCCCCAAAAGTGCATGATTTGGCCTAAAACCCTATATTTGGGGTGTCTGGGTGCAACTCACCATGGTCTACCCCATATTATTCATGTAGATTCCAAGGGTAGGAGTGTGGGGAATGCAATGGTGCACCCATGTGCCAAGTGTGGCCTCACCCTGGCATCCCCACCCACCTGGTTTGCCCCAAAAGTGCATGTTTTGGCCTAAAACCCTATATTTGGGGTGTCTAGGTGCAACTCACCATGGTCTACCCCATATTATTCATGTAGATTACAAGGGTAGCAGTGTGGGGCATGCAATGGTGCACCCATGTGCCAAGTGTGGCCTCACCCTGGCATCCCCACCCACCTGATTTTCCCCAAAAGTGCATGTTTAGGCCTAAAACCCTGTATTTGGGGTGTCTGGGTGCAACTCACCATGGTCTACCCCATATTATTCATGTAGATTCCAAGGGTAGCAGTGTGGGCCATGCAATGGTTCACCCATGTGCCAAGTGTGGCCTCACACTGGCATCCCCACCCACCTGGTTTGCCCCAAAAGTGCATGTTTAGGCCTAAAACCCTATATTGGGGGTGTCTGTGGTGCAACTCACCATGGTCTACCCCATATAATTCATGTAGATTACAAGGGTAGCAGTGTGGGGCATGCAATGGTGCACCCATGTGCCAAGTGTGGCCTCACACTGGCATCCCCACCCACCTGGTTTGCCCCAAAAGTGCATGATTTGGCCTAAAACCCTCTATTTGGGGTGTCTGGGTGCAACTCACCATGGTCTACCCCATATTATTCATGTAGATTCCAAGGGTAGGAGTGTGGGGAATGCAATGGTGCACCCATGTGCCAAGTGGCCTCACCCTGGCATCCCCACCCACCTGGTTTGCCCCAAAAGTGCATGTTTTGGCCTAAAACCCTATATTTGGGGTGTCTAGGTGCAACTCACCATGGTCTACCCCATATTATTCATGTAGATTCCAAGGGTAGGAGGGCATGCAATGGTGCACCCATGTGCCAAGTGTGGCCTCACACTGGCATCCCCACCCACCTGGTTTGCCCCAAAAGTGCATGTTTAGGCCTAAAACCCTATATTTGGGGTGTCTGTGTGCAACTCACCATGGTCTACCCCATATAATTCATGTAGATTCCAAGGGTAGGCAGTGTGGGCCATGCAATGGTTCACCCATGTGCCAAGTGTGGCCTCACCCTGGCATCCCCACCCACCTGGTTTGCCCCAAGAGTGCATGTTTTGGCCTAAAACCCTATATTTGGGGGTGTGGGTGCAACTCACCATGGTCTACCCCATATTATTCATGTAGATTCCAAGGGTAGCAGTGTGGGGCATGCAATGGTGCACCCATGTGCCAAGTGTGGCCTCACACCTGGCATCCCCACCCACCTGATTTGCCCCAAAAGTGCATGATTTGGCCTAAAACCCTGTATTTGGGGTGTCTAGGTGCAACTCACCATGGTCTACCCCATATTATTCATGTAGATTCCAAGGGTAGCAGTGTGGGGCATGCAATGGTGCACCCATGTGCCAAGTGTGGCCTCACCCTGGCATCCCCACCCACCTGGTTTGCCCCAAAAGTGCATGATTTGGCCTAAAACCCTATATTTGGGGTGTCTTGGTGCAACTCACCATGGTCTACCCCATATTATTCATGTAGATTCCAAGGGTAGCAGTGTGGGGCATGCAATGGTGCACCCATGTGCCAAGTGTGGCCTCACCCTGGCATCCCCACCTACCTGGTTTGCCCTAAAAGTGCATGTTTAGGCCTAAAACCCTGTATTTGGGGTGTCTGTGTGCAACTCACCATGGTCTACCCCATATTATTCATGTAGATTCCAAGGGTAACAGTGTGGGGCATGCAATGGTGCACCCATGTGCCAAGTGTGGCCTCACCCTGGCATCCCCACCCACCTGATTTGCCCCAAAAGTGCATGTTTAGGCCTAAAACCCTATATTTGGGGTGTCTGGGTGCAACTCACCATGGTCTACCCCATATAATTCATGTAGATTCCAAGGGTAGCAGTGTGGGGCATGCAATGGTTCACCCATGTGCCAAGTGTGGCCTCACCTGGCATCCCCACCCACCTGGTTTGCCCCAAAAGTGCATGTTTTGGCCTAAAACCCTATATTTGGGGTGTGTGGGTGCAACTCACCATGGTCTACCCCATATTATTCATGTAGATTCCAAGGGTAGAAGTGTGGGCCATGCAATGGTGCACCCATGTGCCAAGTGTGGCCTCACCTGGCATCCCCACCCACCTGGTTTGCCCCAAAAGTGCATGATTTGGCCTAAAACCCTATATTTGGGGTGTCTTGGTGCAACTCACCATGGTCTACCCCATATTATTCATGTAGATTCCAAGGGTAGCAGTGTGGGGCATGCAATGGTGCACCCATGTGCCAAGTGTGGCCTCACCCTGGCATCCCCACCCACCTGGTTTGCCCCAAAAGTGCATGTTTAGGCCTAAAACCCTATATTTGGGGTGTCTAGGTGCAACTCACCATGGTCTACGCCATATTATTCATGTAGATTCCAAGGGTAGCAGTGTGGGGCATGCAATGGTGCACCCATGTGCCAAGTGTGGCCTCACCCTGGCATCCCCACCCACCTGGTTTGCCCTAAAAGTGCATGTTTAGGCCTAAAACCCTGTATTTGGGGTGTCTGGTGCAACTCACCATGGTCTACCCCATATTATTCATGTAGATTCCAAGGGTAGAAGTGTGGGGCATGCAATGGTGCACCCATGTGCCAAGTGTGGCCTCACCCTGGCATCCCCACCTACCTGGTTTGCCCTAAAAGTGCATGTTTAGGCCTAAAACCCTATATTTGGGGTGTCTGTGTGCAACTCACCATGGTCTACCCCATATTATTCATGTAGATTCCAAGGGTAGCAGTGTGGGGCATGCAATGGTGCACCCATGTGCCAAGTGTGGCCTCACCGGCATCCCCACCCACCTGATTTGCCCCAAAAGTGCATGTTTAGGCCTAAAACCCTATATTTGGGGTGTCTGGTGCAACTCACCATGGTCTACCCCATATAATTCATGTAGATTCCAAGGGTAGCAGTGTGGGGCATGCAATGGTTCACCCATGTGCCAAGTGTGGCCTCACCCTGGCATCCCCACCCACCTGGTTTGCCCCAAAAGTGCATGATTTGGCCTAAAACCCTATATTTGGGGTGTATGGGTGCAACTCACCATGGTCTACCCCATATTATTCATGTAGATTCCAAGGGTAGCAGTGTGGGGCATGCAATGGTGCACCCATGTGCCAAGTGTGGCCTCACCCTGGCATCCCCACCTACCTGGTTTGCCCTAAAAGTGCATGTTTAGGCCTAAAACCCAATATTTGGGGTGTCTGTGTGCAACTCACCATGGTCTACCCCATATTATTCATGTAGATTCCAAGGGTAGCAGTGTGGGGCATGCAATGGTGAACCCATGTGCCAAGTGTGGCCTCCTGGCATCCCCACCCACCTGGTTTGCCCTAAAAGTGCATGTTTTGGCCTAAAACCCTATATTTGGGGTGTCTGGGTGCAACTCACCATGGTCTACCCCATATTATTCATGTAGATTCCAAGGGTAGCAGTGTGGGCCATGCAATGGTGCACCCATGTGCCAAGTGTGGCCTCACACTGGCATCCCCACCCACCTGGTTTTCCCCAAAAGTGCATGATTTGGCCCAAAACCCTATATTTGGGGTGTCTGGGTGCAACTCACCATGGTCTACCCCATATTATTCATGTAGATACCAAGGGTAGGAGTGTGGGGCATGCAATGGTGCACCCATGTGCCAAGTGTGGCCTCACACTGGCATCCCCACCCACTTGATTTGCTCCAAAAGTGCATGTTTTGGCCTAAAACCCTATATTTGGGGTGTCTGGGTGCAACTCACCATGGTCTACCCCATATTATTCATGTAAGAGGCGGCAGTGGCGGCTGGGTTGGGAGAGAGAGTGAGACAGGGGATAAAGTTGCTTTTGGTATAGGACATTTTGGGGTGGGTGGGGCAAAATGGCACCCACTGACGTGTGGGGCCATCTAGCAGTAGATACCACTGGGTTGGGCCATTTCCGGTAATTTTATGTGGATTAGGGGCCAGCAGGTAAAATGGAACCCTCATTCTCTATTTTTACTAATTTTAATAAATCAGAAATTCACAGACGAAAAACCCTCCTCCGCCTCTCCACTTCTTGACGGTTCCACTCCTCCTCCCACTCATTTCTCTCCGCTTCTTGCCGGTTACACCCCACTAGACGAAAAACCCTCCTCCTCCGCTTCTGCCTCCTCCGCGCCATGGACGCTTCTTCTTCCTCTTCCTCTGTTCCGCAACCGCTTCCGCCTTCTCCGCCGTCAGCCATGCAGGCCTTTACTCAGATCAGGACCTTCACCGTCCATGGCGGCAAGGAGATCGATGTTGTCTACACAAACGAGGAGGAGACGATGAGCAAGTACCTGAAGATGTACGCGCAGTGGTATGCGGAAGAAGAAGAGAACAAATTTGTAGGATTGGATCTCGAGTACACTCCGGAGGACCCCAACCACGAAGAAGACAACTACCTCGCCGTCGTTCAACTGTCCATGAGGAACCACGTCCTCGTCTGCCACTATTCCTGGTTTGTAGACCTTAATCTTGCTCTGATTTACCTAATCTTGCTCTGATTTTAGTTAATCGCTAGTGCATGAACCAAGTCACCCTCGAGTGCTCTGTTTTAGTTAATCTTGATCTGTTTTAGTTAATCTCGAGTGCTCTGTTTTGGGCTAGGTGCAACAAATTAAACTACAAACCGTGCTAGCTGCAAAACTAGTTTTGTTTCTGTGTTTTGTGTAACAAAAGCCACAAAGCATGGTGTCCTGATCTTGCAGATTGAATCTATCCATATGCTCATCTAGCATGTACTGGATTTCATTATACCAAATTAATTATCACAAAGCAAATTTCCGGAGTCCTGATCTTGCATTTGATAGACTTTTGTTAGTTTCAAAATTAATGATGCAAAATGATATTTCAATGACTAAAAAATTGCACTTACACATTTCATAAAAGTGTTGGTCATGCATTCTTTTAGTATCAAATGGATTATGACTAGATAATTTTCAGACTCTTGATCATGCACTTACTAAACTTATGTCAATTTTATTCAAGTTATGAGATTGCATAGACTAAACATTCGTATTCCCAATTTTTATTCAAGTGTTGATCTCGCAAGTACTAAATTTTTGCATCAAATTGAATCTATCCATATGCTCATCTAGCATGTACTGGATTTCATTATACTAAATTAATTATCACAAGCAAATTTCCGGAGTCTTGATCTTGCATTTAATAGACTTTTGTTAGTTTCAAAATTATATGATGCAAAATGAAATTTCAATGACTAAACAATTGCACTTACACATTTCATAAAAGTGTTGTTCATGCATTCTATTAGGGCTAGATAATTTTCAGACTGTTGATCATGAACTTACTAAACTTATGTAGTTTCAAATTTTATATTCAAGCTATGAGATTGCATATAGACTAGCTTCGTAGTCCCAAATTTTATTCAAGTGTTGATCTCGCAAGTAATAAATTTTTGCTTTCAGGACCAAATGAATTATGACTAGATAATTTTCAGACTGTTGATCATGAACTTACTAAACTTATGTAGTTTCAAATTTTATATTCAAGCTATGAGATTGCATATAGACTAGCTTCGTAGTCCCAAATTTTATTCAAGTGTTGATCTCGCAAGTAATAAATTTTTGCTTTCAGGACCAACGGGGAATGTCCGGCGCTGCGCTCATTCCTTCAAAATCAAGGAATTGTGTTCTGCACCGTTGACAAGAGAGCAGATTTTATGAAGTTATATTACGAGAAGATTATAATTCCTAGGGAGAACTGGATCGATATCCAGGAATTTGTCAACGTCAAAGGTCTCAACGAGAGAGGAAAATTAATGAGGGATGGAATGGCTAGTCTTGCAACTAGCATCATCGACGAGTCGTACAGCCAGATGAAGGACAAATTCCCTCCAGAGAGGCACAATTACTGGGAAGAGCAGCCGTTGTCTGATTTAAACCTGGAGTATGCAGCTAAAGATGCTTACGTGAGCTACCAGCTCTACGTTAAGATATGGTTCTTTCTGCGTTACCTTGTGTTTTGCCCCGGTTGCAAGAAGGAAGACACGCTGAGGGGACATTTGTGTGCCAAATGCAATAAAGCAGAGATCGAAGTTGAACGTGCACAGAAAAATGCTGCAGCTGAAATAGCAAGGTTAAATGCTGAACTTGCAAGCGTGCAGGCTGAACTAGCAAGATTGAAGGCACCAGCTTCCAGCGACAACACCCAGCAGACAAGTCCCCCTCATGGCAAGCGGAGGAAGATGAATGATGAGCAGTGGCTGGAGAGTAGTGATGCGCCGAAGAGTAGTGATTATTGGCAGAACCTGAGGAAGTCGTGGACTGGTGATGAGCAGAAGAGTGATGATCCGTGGACGACGGAGATGAGTGATCAGCAGAGCCCGAAGAGTGATAATCCGTGGCTGACGAAGCCAGGCAATTACTGACGACTTCTCCAAAGATCCATGCCTAGTTAATTATTTGTACGTATTTGCTTGTCAAGAAACTTTGCTTCTATCATCTGTTTGTTTATGATGAAGCATCTATTGTGCTCCTTTCCGGATTTTTTGGCTCGGCTTCCCGCATGCGTCGTGGAAGGGCAATGACAACCACACAATTTACTGCTCCACTTCCGATGTTTAAGGCGACATAAATAATATCGAAGGGTAGTTTTGGAGAAAACGTATACACCGCATCGTGCGCCTTATGCTATGACGAAATTTTGGAAAAATATTTACGCCTTATCCTTTGAGATCGACGGAGGAAGTAACTGTTGTTAATGTGTTTAATTTCTTTATGCAGTACTTTTCGAAGGGATTCACCATGAGCCACGTTATCCCTTAATGGGTTTAGGGATTTAAGGAGGAGAGATTAGTTAGGGGCAATATTGGAAAATAAAAATGGAGCATTTAAATGAGTACTTGCACAGAACAGTAAACATGACCGAACGAACCCAAATTTGGGGAGCGGTTGCACCAAACAGTAAACATCAAAGAGACACACAAAATAAAGTTAAAAACAAGCAACTAGAACGAACCCTAATCTACTGGCCGTCGGTTGGGCCAAATGACGAAACATCAGAGAAACACCCAATTTGCCAGGCCGTCGGTTGGGGCGCTCGATTGGCCTGACTCGTCTTCGTCCTTCCCGTTTGACGCCTGCCTCAGTGCCCGCCTCTCCGCCCTAGCTTCGCGCATCCGCCGGTGGAGCATGGCCGCTGGCGTTGGTGGAGCTTGCCGGCGACGCTGCCCCCTCAGAGACGCAAGCCTCGCTTGCTCGTCCTCCGGCATCATGTAGGGGAGGCAGTGCATGTTGCCCGGGGTGGGGAAGATGGCGTGGAAGTTGGTGAAGATGTTGTAGTTGGTGAATGCGATGAACTCGCACCCGCACCAAAACACCTGCCCGAGCAGATGGTGAGCGTCGAACCTGTTGGCGAAAGTTACGAAGAGGCCGATGACGTAGTTGGGGTTGCCGTCGTAGTACTTCTCAAGCTCGAACATGCGTGGCGAGCCCGGAGGGAGGTGGCGGTAGCCGGAAGAGAGGAAGAATGAAGCTAGCTCCATTGGGTCCCTCCTCCTCGATATGGCCCACACGCGCAGCTGGTTCTCGCAGACGACTCCGGCCGGGTACTGTCTCTCCGGCATGGTTGCGGGGCGGCGGAACGTAGGGCCGTTGAACTGCATTGTGGCGATCCCCTTGAGATGTGGCGTGTCTTGGATTTGGAGACGGTGAGATGGGAAGGGAGATGGCTTGGATGAGTGTGAGACAGAGTGAGCACAATGGTGGCGTTAAATATGCGTGGATGGGTGAGGTGCGGGGGCTTGTGAGCTGCTTTCGCGTTAACCACTAACTGCACATTGAAACGCAGGACGGCATCCGAAGCGGCGCACGGTTTTAAGTGTGTCAATTAATTCGGCGCGTGGATATAGAACTGCGCGTGTGAATCCAAACCTTTTTCAGCGTGACGGAAAAATCGAACCGACCGACACGCCCGCGTGGAGCTGTTACCACTGCCATGCGACACATCTGCACGCCTCGTTTCAGCGTTTCAGCGTTTCTGGAGCAGCGCATGCATGGCAGGCCTAGACGGGCTCGTTCGACGATGGCTAGACAGGCCTACACGCGCGAGCCAGCCCATCGGGTATTTCACCGTCTCCTGTCAAACCGCGAGACGCTGAAAGGAAAAACAAACGCCAGCCAATCACGTCGCCAAATCGTCGCTTTCGCGGATAGCCCGCGAATTCCTTCTAGAAGACCGATCCAACGGATGCAATTCAGCACCGTATCGTTAGATGGACGGTCGAAGTTTTTCAGACCTCTCTCATGTTTTAGCAGAGGACTGTGTGCTAATCAACTAAATGTTTTGTTTTGGTTAAAAAAAACTAATCACCATGGTCTACCCCATATTCATGTAGATTCCAAGGGTAGGAGTGTGGGGCATGCAATGGTGCACCCATGCCTCACACTGGCATCCCCACCCACCTGGTTTGCCCCAAAAGTGCATGTTTTGGCCTAAAACCCTATATTTGGGGTGTCTGGGTGCAACTCACCATGGTCTACCCCATATTATTCATGTAGATTACAAGGGTAGGAGTGTGGGGCATGCAATGGTGCACCCATCTGCCAAGTGTGGCCTCACACTGGCATCCCCACCCACCTGGTTTGCCCCAAAAGTGCGTGTTTTGGCCTAAAACCCTGTATTTGGGGTGTCTAGGTGCAACTCACCATGGTCTACCCCATATTATTCATGTAGATTCCAAGGGTAGGAGTGTGGGGCATGCAATGGTGCACCCATGTGCCAAGTGTGGCCTCACACTGGCATCCCCACCCACCTGGTTTGCCCCAAAAGTGCATGTTAGGCCTAAAACCCTGTATTTGGGGTGTCTAGGTGCAACTCACCATGGTCTACCCCATTTTATTCATGTATATTACAAGGGTAGGAGTGTGGGGCCTGCAATGGTGCACCCATGTGCCAAGTGTGGCCTCACCCTGGCATCCCCACCCACCTGGTTTGCCCCAAAAGTGCATGTTTAGGCCTAAAACCCTGTATTTGGGGTGTCTGGGTGCAACTCACCATGGTCTACCCCATATTATTCATGTAGATTCCAAGGGTAGGAGTGGGGCATGCAATGGTGCACCCATGTGCCAAGTGTGGCCTCACACCTGGCATCCCCACCCACCTGGTTTGCCCCAAAAGTGCATGTTTAGGCCTAAAACCCTATATTTGGGGTGTCTGTGTGCAACTCACCATGGTCTACCCCATATAATTCATGTAGATTCCAAGGGTAGCAGTGTGGGGCATGCAATGGTTCACCCATGTGCCAAGTGTGGCCTCACCCTGGCATCCCCACCCACCTGGTTTGCCCCAAAAGTGCATGTTTTGGCCTAAAACCCTATATTTGGGGGTGTGGGTGCAACTCACCATGGTCTACCCCATATTATTCATGTAGATTCCAAGGGTAGCAGGCATGCAATGGTGCACCCATGTGCCAAGTGTGGCCTCACCCTGGCATCCCCACCCACCTGGTTTGCCCCAAAAGTGCATGTTTTGGCCTAAAACCCTATATTTGGGGTGTCTAGGTGCAACTCACCATGGTCTACCCCATATTATTCATGTAGATTCCAAGGGTAGCAGTGTGGGCCATGCAATGGTGCACCCATGTTCCAAGTGTGGCCTCACCCTGGCATCCCCACCAACCTGGTTTGCCCCAAAAGTGCATGTTTTGGCCTAAAACCCTATATTTGGGGTGTCTTGGTGCAACTCACCATGGTCTACCCCATATTATTCATGTAGATTCCAATAGGATCAGTGTGGGGCATGCAATGGTGCACCCATGTGCCAAGTGTGGCCTCACCTGGCATCCCCACCCACCTGGTTTGCCCCAAAAGTGCATGATTTGGCCTAAAACCCTATATTTGGGGTGTATGGGTGCAACTCAACATGGTCTACCCCATATTATTCATGTACATTACAAGGGTGGGGCATGCAATGGTGCACCCATGTGCCAAGTGTGGCCTCACCCTGGCATCCCCACCCACCGTTTGCCCCAAAAGTGCATGTTTTGGCCTAAAACCCTATATTTGGGGTGTCTAGGTGCAACTCACCATGGTCTACCCCATATTATTCATGTAGATTACAAGGGTAGCAGTGTGGGGCATGCAATGGTGCACCCATGCCAAGTGTGGCCTCACCCCTGGCATCCCCACCCACCTGATTTTCCCCAAAAGTGCATGTTTAGGCCTAAAACCCTATATTTGGGGTGTCTGGGTGCAACTCACCATGGTCTACCCCATATTATTCATGTAGATTCCAAGGGTAGCAGTGTGGGCCATGCAATGGTTCACCCATGTGCCAAGTGTGGCCTCACCCTGGCATCCCCACCCACCTGGTTTGCCCCAAAAGTGCATGTTTTGGCCTAAAACCCTATATTTGGGGTGTCTGGGTGCAACTCACCATGGTCTACCCCACATTATTCATGTAGATTCCAAGGGTAGCAGTGTGGGGCATTCAATGGTGCACCCATGTGCCAAGTGTGGCCTCACACTGGCATCCCACCCACCTGGTTTGCCCCAAAAGTGCATGATTTGGCCTAAAACCCTATATTTGGGGTGTCTGGGTGCAACTCACCATGGTCTACCCCATATTATTCATGTAGATTCCAAGGGTAGGAGTGTGGGGCATGCAATGGTGCACCCATGTGCCAAGTGTGGCCTCACACTGGCATCCCCACCCACCTGGTTTGCCCCAAAAGTGCATGTTTTGGCCTAAAACCCTGTATTTGGGGTGTCTGGTGCAACTCACCATGGTCTACCCCATATTTTTCATGTAGATTCCAAGGGTAGCAGTGTGGGCCATGCAATGGTTCACCCATGTGCCAAGTGTGGCCTCACCCTGGCATCCCCACCCACCTGGTTTGCCCCAAAAGTGCATGTTTTGGCCTAAACCCTATATTTGGGGTGTCTGGGTGCAACTCACCATGGTCTACCCCACATTATTCATGTAGATTCCAAGGGTAGCAGTGTGGGGCATTCAATGGTGCACCCATGTGCCAAGTGTGGCCTCACACTGGCATCCCCACCCACCTGGTTTGCCCCAAAAGTGCATGATTTGGCCTAAAACCCTATATTTGGGGTGTCTGGGTGCAACTCACCATGGTCTACCCCATATTATTCATGTAGATTCCAAGGGTAGGAGTGTGGGGCATGCAATGGTGCACCCATGTGCCAAGTGTGGCCTCACACTGGCATCCCCACCCACCTGGTTTGCCCCAAAAGTGCATGTTTAGGCCTAAAACCCTGTATTTGGGGTGTCTAGGTGCAACTCACCATGGTCTACCCCATTTTATTCATGTATATTACAAGGGTAGGAGTGTGGGGCCTGCAATGGTGCACCCATGTGCCAAGTGTGGCCTCACCCTGGCATCCCCACCCACTTGGTTTGCCCCAAAAGTGCATGTTTAGGCCTAAAACCCTATATTTGGGGTGTCTGGGTGCAACTCACCATGGTCTACCCCATATTATTCATGTAGATTCCAAGGGTAGGAGTGTGGGGCATGCAATGGTGCACCCATGTGCCAAGTGTGGCCTCACCCTGGCATCCCCACCCACCTGGTTTGCCCCAAAAGTGCATGATTTGGCCTAAACCCTATATTTGGGGTGTCCGGGTGCAACTCACCATGGTCTAACCCATATTATTCATGTAGATTCCAAAGGAGTGTGGGGCATGCAATGGTGCACCCATGTGCCAAGTGGCCTCACCCTGGCATCCCCACCCACCTGGTTTGCCCCAAAAGTGCATGTTTTGGCCTAAAACCCTATATTTGGGGTGTCTAGGTGCAACTCACCATGGTCTACCCCATATTATTCATGTAGATTACAAGGGTAGCAGTATGGGGCATGCAATGGTGCACCCATGTGCCAAGTGTGGCCTCACCCTGGCATCCCCACCCACCTGATTTTCCCCAAAAGTGCATGTTTAGGCCTAAAACCCTGTATTTGGGGTGTCTGGGTGCAACTCACCATGGTCTACCCCATATTATTCATGTAGATTCCAAGGGTAGCAGTGTGGGCCATGCAATGGTTCACCCATGTGCCAAGTGTGGCCTCACCCTGGCATCCCCACCCACCTGGTTTGCCCCAAAAGTGCATGTTTTGGCCTAAAACCCTATATTTGGGGTGTCTGGGTGCAACTCACCATGGTCTACCCCACATTATTCATGTAGATTCCAAGGGTAGTGGGGCATTCAATGGTGCACCCATGTGCCAAGTGTGGCCTCACACCTGGCATCCCCACCCACCTGGTTTGCCCCAAAAGTGCATGATTTGGCCTAAAACCCTATATTTGGGGTGTCTGGGTGCAACTCACCATGGTCTACCCCATATTATTCATGTAGATTCCAAGGGTAGGAGTGTGGGGCATGCAATGGTGCACCCATGTGCCAAGTGTGGCCTCACACTGGCATCCCCACCCACCTGGTTTGCCCCAAAAGTGCATGTTTAGGCCTAAAACCCTGTATTTGGGGTGTCTAGGTGCAACTCACCATGGTCTACCCCATTTTATTCATGTATATTACAAGGGTAGGAGTGTGGGGCCTGCAATGGTGCACCCATGTGCCAAGTGTGGCCTCACCCTGGCATCCCCACCCACTTGGTTTTCCCCAAAAGTGCATGTTTAGGCCTAAAATCCTGTATTTGGGGTGTCTGGGTGCAACTCACCATGGTCTACCCCATATTATTCATGTAGATTACAAGGGTAGGAGTGTGGGGCATGCAATGGTGCACCCATGTGCCAAGTGTGGCCTCACCCTGGCATCCCCACCCACCTGGTTTTCCCCAAAAGTGCATGTTTAGGCCTAAAACCCTGTATTTGGGGTGTCTGGGTGCAACTCACCATGGTCTACCCCATATTATTCATGTAGATTCCAAGGGTAGCAGTGTGGGCCATGCAATGGTTCACCCATGTGCCAAGTGTGGCCTCACACTGGCATCCCCACCCACCTGGTTTGCCCCAAAAGTGCATGTTTAGGCCTAAAACCCTATTTTGGGGTGTGGTGCAACTCACCATGGTCTACCCCACATAATTCATGTAGATTCCAAGGGTAGCAGTGTGGGGCATGCAATGGTGCACCCATGTGCCAAGTGTGGCCTCACACTGGCATCCCCACCCACCTGGTTTGCCCCAAAAGTGCATGATTTGGCCCAAAACCCTATATTTGGGGTGTCTGGGTGCAACTCACCATGGTCTACCCCATATTATTCATGTAGATTCCAAGGGTAGGAGTGTGGGGTGCACCCATGTGCCAAGTGTGGCCTCACCCTGGCATCCCCACCCACCTGGTTTGCCCCAAAAGTGCATGTTTTGGCCTAAAACCCTATATTTGGGGTGTCTAGGTGCAACTCATCATGGTCTACCCCATATTATTCATGTAGATTACAAGGGTAGCAGTGTGGGGCATGCAATGGTGCACCCATGTGCCAAGTGTGGCCTCACCCTGGCATCCCCACCCACCTGGTTTGCCCCAAAAGTGCATGATTTGGCCTAAAACCCTATATTTGGGGTGTCTTGGTGCAACTCACCATGGTCTACCCCATATTATTCATGTAGATTCCAAGGGTAGCAGTGTGGGGCATGCAATGGTGCACCCATGTGCCAAGTGTGGCCTCACCCTGGCATCCCCACCTACCTGGTTTGCCCTAAAAGTGCATGTTTAGGCCTAAAACCCTATATTTGGGGTGTCTGTGTGCAACTCACCATGGTCTACCCCATATTATTCATGTAGATTCCAAGGGTAGCAGTGTGGGGCATGCAATGGTGCACCCATGTGCCAAGTGTGGCCTCACCCTGGCATCCCCACCCACCTGGTTTGCCCCAAAAGTGCATGTTTAGTCCTAAAACCCTATATTTGGGGTGTGTGGGTGCAACTCACCATGGTATACCCCAGATTATTCATGTAGATGACAAGGGTAGAAGTGTGGGGCATGCGATGGTGCACCCAAAAAGTGCATGTTTTAGGCCTAAAACCCTATATTTTCCCTCTTAAATATAAGAAAAGAAAAAATATTAAACAAAGCCTACCTTACCTGGACGATGATCCGGCCCACGAATTGATTTTCCGGCACGAAACGATCAAGCCCACCGACCCAACCTATTAGTTAACAACTTTAATTGTGTAGGGCGTAATTTGCGGCAGCACGTACTACCCATCACGGGTAACCCACACCCCCACGAACTATATCATCGTCGTCTCTTCACACCGTTTCATCTCAGCGACGTCTGGGCGGCCGGCCAAGCAACATCTTTCACGTGTTCATCTGAGAGTAGTAGTGTTGATCATCGACGGCACCCCTTTGCCATGGATCAGGTATGTCAAGACTTTCACCTGTCGTAATATTATTTGACTTGTCCTCGAGATAGATCGCAAATAAGGTATGGGAGGCCGCCATGGGAATCGACCAGATTCAGTAGATCCAAAATCTCATTGGCTAGAGCGCTTCATACTTATTAGTTTATACTTAACAGATTCTAGTTCTCCGAAAACCCCTTTCGGGTAGATCATAAACAGAAGTATAATGTTCTTAGGCCGCCATGTTCTTATTGTGTAATCTACCGCGTACAATAAACTTGGTTAGATCATCCAGGGCAGATTAACGTTTGTGTAAATAATCGATTGTCCCCTTCTTATTTTATCGCAATGATTTGCACTAATCGCCACGAGTTAGGTCTCTATATCCGGGACGCTTGAGTATTCCACACAAGAACTCATCTGTTGTATGTGTTATACACTTTGCTAGGTGGCACAACGTGTTAGCCCACGGCGTTGCGGTGCTGCTGTGAGGAAGAACAAAAAGCATATCGTAAGAGGTATACAAATTTACGACACTATTGTTTTCCAGGGAAATTGTAACATTATGGTTTATGTATATAATTTTGTATGCAGGTCCTAACTGTGAGGAGGGTGAGGATTTTGAAGGTTTCATCAGGTATGCCAATCGCGTAAGAATGGATGATGCACAATTTGCTACATTGAAACAGTTAGTTGACAAGCACATGCCAAGAAAGCCACCGTATGTCTGCACGATCAAAAAATCAAACGTCGTGAAGAATAAAGCAAAAATGGTAAGCGCTGGATTACACACCAAATTTTTCACAATTTCCTAACATAGCTGATTGAATTATCTAATTGATTGTAATCTTATATGCAGTACTTCTCGAGGGGCTTCACACTAAACCACATTGCTAGGCATACACAGCTACCAGCAGAAATAGAAGTTTATTCAATGAATGTTAAAATTGCAACAGTTAAGATAGTGATGAGCAAGTCACAGGTCAATGGAAAAGGAAAAGGAGGTGCCATGATAACAACAAACTGGATGGAGGTTGTGAAGAAGACTAATATGAGAGTTAAAAACGTGTTTGTGTTCTGGTTCCGTGGTAGCCGCGGTGGTGGTCTCAAGCTTCTGGTTGATATTCTTTGAAATCAACAAATGCATTACATTATTTTTACAATTAGCTTATTTGTCCAAGTTGTAAGTCATGCTTAGACATTTTGATGTTTGTTGCAAACTTTATTTGACGTTTATGTCATACTGTTTTCAAATTATTCATGAATATCAGTAGTGGTTCAAATTTTAAGTTTGATGAAATTATATTCAATTATACTCTAACCACTAAAAAACGCCGTGAAATAACCTTGCTCTCCGTCCCTCGCCTCTCATTCCGACTATCAAACGCCGTCGCTTAGAGAATCTGGTTGAGCTACTTTGATTACTTTGCGCATAAGGTGTGAAAATTAATTTCTATTTGCAGTAGTAGTACGACATGAGTAGTACTAATTAAGGTAACAACATGAATTAGCGTGAAATGCAAAAATGTGTACCTTGATTGTACTAAATTAAGGGGACAACATTTACCTAAAAAAAAGTTAAGGGGACAACATTAATAATCGATCCCCGTAATTGACTACGCCTCCAAACTATCAAATCCCAACCTTCCCCACTAATTACGGTAACGACATTATTTAGGGAAACAAACTTTGTCACGTTGATATCGACCCTCCCACGAATTAAGGTAACAAGATTATGATCGCCTTTTGCACACATCCACCTATATAATCGCCTCATCTAACCTCATATCGTCTCTCATCGAAGCCTGGACGGGAAGAGCGGCGTGTGCGAAGTTACAATGGAAGATGCTGTAAGTCATACGCAACTCATCTCGTGTTGTCTATATTTAATATCAGATCTAATCTAGTCAAGTACAAACTCGTCTCTTCCGATTGCCCGATGCCCTATTTTCTCTGACGGTGATCGATGCCCTAACCATCTTAGAACTCAAATTTGTGTTACATCTTTTCTATATTCAACTAGGTGGCATCGTTTGCTCGTGTTCGTCATGTTCGTGCTGCTCTTAAGTTGCACAAAAAGCTGAATATAAGAGGTCCGAAATTACCTCCCATTTATGTCTTCCATATGCGATTCTATTGTTGGGCCTGATGTATTAATTTAATACTTACGCAGGTCCTAGAATAAAGTGCGAGCATGAGTTCGAGTTGTTTGTTGAGTATGCAAATCGAGTAGCTATGGATGATGGAGAATTTCGTTATCTGAGAGATACAGTTGATTATCTGAGAAGTAAATCTGAGGAAACAAATCTGAAAACACCCATATATGTCTGCACCATAAAAAAATCACACGTCCAGGAGGGTAAATCAAAAATGGTAAACATTACAGTACAAACAAGAGATTTCTATTTATTTTCTACACCGTAACTGTTGTTAATATGTTTGATTTCTTTTATGCAGTACTTTTCGAAGAGATTCACCATGAGCCACATTATCCCTAATGTTGAACTGCCATCAGAAGTAGAAGTCCTATTCGTAGGAAAGGCTAGCCTCAAAGTTAAGATGGTGATGGACAAGTCAAAGGTGAAAGGCAAAGCCAAAGGAGGTGCCATGATAACATCGAACTGGAAGCAACTGGTGAAACTGCACGATATGAGAGTTAGTGACATATTCATCTTCGCTTTTGGTCGAAGCGTCGTCGATGGTGAATTCAAGATGGTAGTAGATAGGCTCTGAAATATGAACACTTAGTTCATACTCCAAATATTTTGTTATGTTTTTCAAGAACCATTGTGTCATCGATTTATTATCTTCATCTTATTTTCTGTTCATGGACTTCCGTGTGTGTTGCTCCATCGTGAGTCCGTAAAGTGTTTTCGTAAGTAAAACGTCCGTATGTATACATTTACTGACCGTCCATTGGGGCAACTGACGACCCAATTTGCTGCACGGCAGCCTAGGCGACGCATTTACCGTGGCTCCTGCGCGTGGATAACCAGTGGCTCCTGCGCGTGGTTTACCGGTGGCGTCCCAACTAGATATGTCGCTTCACAACCGGCGAGCCATTAAACAGGAGGGGAACGGATTCGGTGGCATCATAATAGCGAACACGCGTGGCCTCCCAGTCAACAGGTCGTCAACAGCGAACACGCGTACAAGGCCGCAGCACCACTCACTCGATCGGTTCACCGACAGTCCATTTTATCCCATCCAGTGGAGCACATCAGGCCATCCCGCACCAAACCCTAGCTAGCCCATAACCTAAACCCGCCGCCATCGAGCAGCCGTAGCAAGCGATGGGCCTCAACGACCACGAAGCCGGAGGGAGCAGCGCCCGCGGAGCTAAAATCCGTCGTGCGGCCCCTCGTCCTCAGAGCCTCAACCCCGACGAAGCGACGATCTTGGCCGAGGCGCGGCTGCTCGTTCCGCCGTACTGGCACCTGCCAGCTGGTTGGAGGGTGAGCGCCGCCGGGTACGCCATCCCGCCGGTGCCTGAAAAAGACGAAGATCTGCGCGGCTACATCCGCCGCCGTCGAGCTGCCCTCACGCCGTGGGATCGGGCGAACCCAGACTGGGGGGAGGACAGCGCCTTGTGGAGGCCCCGGTTCGAGATGGAGCGCCTCGACGAGCTCGCCAACCAGTACGGTATGTACGCCGGCGGGAGGTACAATCAACTAGGGCGGCAGAACTTCTGGGCCGGCAAGGACGTGGACACCGTGCTCGCGGCGCACGGCTATGTCCCTCTTCCTCGCGGCGCGCCACGCCGCCTACCACCACCATACGGCGAACCACGGGCACCTCCAGCTCTTCCGCCGCGCCGCCACGAAGGGATCGTCCTTCCACCTCCAGCGACAAGCGAGCCGCGGGACCAAATTTCGATTCGCGGCCCTGCACCTCATCTGCGCGTTCCCAAGCCGGAGCCGCAACCGGATCCGGAGCCCGAGCCGCAGCCGAGGTGGACTGCGTATCTCCATTACCAGTCGGAGATTCGGGCTCCCGACGACCCCGCCGACACACCGGGCCTCACCCAGGCGCTCCAGCAGTCCAAGGCCGAAGTGGAGGACGACAAATGGTGGTCCTCCGACGACGATGAGGACTTGATATTGGGAGATGTGGAACTGAGTTACCAGGCCCAGATGAGGGCTGACGATGACCCAGCCGATACACCGGGCCTCACCCAGGCGCTCCAGCAGTCCAAGGCGCTCCAGGAGTCCAAGGTCGAAGAGGAGGGCGGAAAATGGTGGTCCTCCGACGAAGAGGATTAGCCGGGTTGCATGTCTTGGAGGGACAAGCAAGATGTAGAGGCCGCCGATTTAGTGTTTTTTTCTTCCCTTCGCTGTTCAATCTTGTGTAAGAAACTTAGAAGAAATGAAAATCCCCTGTCGGCCCTATGTTTTAATGCCAGGTGTCTTAACTTTCTTGCATTTTCTAGTTTATTAGTTCAAAAGACGTAGCTTGGTTAAGATCTAGGGTAAAAAATGAGTAAAAAATATTCACATATTGGTAGACTTGTGAACCCAAAACAAATAGTTTGTAAAAAATAGACCTCTTTTTTTTGTTCAAAATGAAATATGCCCTATATATTTTGTTGACTAAAGGTGCATTGGTTTCACAAAGTCTCGTAGGGTTCTCACATGAAATAACCGTGTAGTCAGTTGGAATTAGTCACATGTTGGGCCTTTTGTTTCTGTTGTGCCCGGTTTTTGTTGGCCCATTTTTATAGCCCGAGGCTTTTGTGCGGAGATTGTCTGCGGTTATTGTTGAAGCGGGGACACCGAGCGGCGAGGAGCGACGGCGAACGGCGACGGCGACGGCGAGAGCGAGAGCGGAGGCGCTTCTTCTTTTGGTCGTAGCCCCGGTGGTACTTTTCTGAGCCCCTGCAGTACATCCTGCACGCCCCCCTCCACGACTTGCTGCCGCGCGCCGCCGCTGATGTAGGGTAGCTATCTATTAGGGTTAGTACTTAGTACCCAGAAATCTAGGACATCAGCAGGAGTTTGTAGTTCATTGTGAACATTGATTTAATTCTTTGGATTTCTGTTATTGGAATGTTTCGAATGTGTTTGATATGTTATATTATTTTTGTCAGAGATGGATGAAGAAGCAGGATGTCTTATTTGCGGCCAGCCTGACACTAACTGCTTCCGGTCCAAGCGTCGTGCATTTTCATTTGATGTAGCGATGGTGCATTTGTTTGAAGAACTAATTGTATGTATGTTTTGCATAGTACAAGCTAGATATACATTATTTCCCCGCCGTTAGTACTATTTGCATTTGTTTGTTTGATCTTTTCTAAATAAATTGTTTTTTGTTTTCAATTCTTCAGGCCGTGCCTTGCCATGCTAGGGAGATGCTACATAGTTTAGTAGATAAGTGGGTTGTTGCTGAATGCAATCATGGTTCTGTTTATCATTTCCATGTGGAGAAGACTGAAGCAAGAACTTACCTTTGTGGACCATTCTGGAGTTCTTTTGTAGACGCTTATGTTATGGATGAAAATGACATTGTGGAGTTCACATATGATGAAACTACTTCCAAGTTTGAAGTTGTTGTATTCAATGCTGACCGTGACGAAAAACCATGGGTTCAGTTACCAGGCATGTTTCTTTGTTTCTAATTATTATTGTGATATTGTTTTCACATATTTCTCATTGTTCATTCTGTTTTATTTTTTTGTTTGTTCAGATTGTTGGGAGGTTTTGGAGTGCTGCAGAGTTACTTTTGAGAAAACCATTTTCTCAAATTTGCTAGATATTAACTCCGCAGAGATGAATGCAGTTACATGGGCTATATTCAAAGAGCTAAATAAAGTGGAGGAAAACGAATTCCTCGATTTCTTTGAAGTACCTCAGTTCTTTGTGACGAGGTTGAATGAATCTTCTCTTACTCGTTTGGTTAGTAACTTTTTCACTTGTTTTTAAGTTTCATTCATAACATACTAACAGTGTTAACGTGTTCTTTGTTTATATTTTACTTTTTTGTAGCTCATTCCATTTGATGTTGCACGTGGATACTATAGGCCGAGAGAAGGTGCTGCTATTTTTTATAGCAGATCTATTAATGGACAAATGGTTGGAGCTTATACAATCTACAAGGGGCAGCATATTGAGTTTGTAGATGGATGGAATGCGTTCTGTGTAGCAGCTCATCTTGTGATAGGTTCATTAGTATGTCTGAAGATTGAGTTCAGGGATTTGTGCATCAGGCTTGAGATTGAAGATATCACATTATAAGATATGCATATGGATGAATCCTCATAGAATGAAAGGAGAAATTGTAATTCATCTTTGTACTTTCGTTGTACTATTTTTATTTCAGCAAAAAATTTCGTGCGTTTTTAGTGTCACACGTTTTTTAGGACATAATACGTTGGTTAATTCTGTTTCAACCCTAAATGCACATGTGCTGCTGATATATTCGGTTAACATTCCGGACAGGTAATAATAGGCCGGTTTGTACTAAGCCCATTAACGTGGAGCATGGACGCGGGGAAGGAATACTCATGGCCCATCCAGCAGGGTTCTCTAGTTTTCTTCTGTTTTTTTTCAACTCGAATTTAACTGAAATTTAATAGTTTATTTTCACGGAAATTCAAAAATTGAAAAAACCTTCACACTTCGTCTTACAATGGATACGAGAGTGTGTGCAAAAATTTCTGGAGCGTTTCTCGAAGGTCGAAAAATCCACATTCTTAGAAACGGAACCGTTTGGGTTACATCAAACCACTTTTTCTAAGCTAGTCGATTTTTCGACCTTCGAAAAAAAATCCAGTTTTTTTACCCAATATGTCACACGTTTTTGTGAACATAATCCGTTGGTTAAAACTTTTTTGAATTTTTTGAATTTAACCAGGTTTGCTGCAGATTTATTGAAATCAAAACTAAAAAACTTATCAGTTAGGCCGAAAGGCGGTTTGTACTAAGCCCATTAACGTGGAGCATGGACGCGGGGAAGGAACACTCATGGCCCATCCATCAGGGTTCTCTAGTTTTCTTCTGTTTTTTTTCAACTCGAATTTAACTGAAATTTAATAGTTTATTTTCACGGAAATTCAAAAATTGAAAAAACCTTCACACTTCGTCTTACAATGGATACGAGAGTGTGTGCAAAAATTTCTGGAGCGTTTCTCGAAGGTCGAAAAATCCACATTCTTAGAAACGGAGTCGTTTGGGTTACATCAAACCACTTTTTCTAAGCTAGTCGATTTTTCGACCTTCGAAAAAAATCCAGTTTTTTTACCCAATATGTCACACGTTTTTGTGAACATAATCCGTTGGTTAAAACTTTTTTTGAATTTTGCGAATTTAACCAGATGTGCTGCAGATTTATTCAAATCGAAACTAAAAAACTTATCAGTTAGGCCGAAAGACATGTAACGCGGTTTGTACTAAGCCCATTAACGTGTAGCATGGACGCGGGGAAGGAACACTCATGGCCCATCCATCAGGGTTCTCCAGTTTTCTTTTGTTTTCTTTTTCAACTCGAATTTAACTCAAATTTAATTGCTTACTTCAGAAATTCACATTAGAATGGATACGAGATTGTGTGCTAAAATTTCTGGAGCGTTTCTCGAAGGTCGAAAAATCCACATTCTTAGAAACGGAATCGTTTGGGTTACATCAAACCACTTTTTCTAAGCTAGTCGATTTTTCGACCTTGGAAAAAAATCCAGTTTTTTTACCCAATATGTCACACGTTTTTGTGAACATAATCCGTTGGTTAAAACTTTTTTTGAATTTTGCGAATTTAACCAGCTGATGTGCTGCAGATTTATTAAATAAAAATTTAAAAACTTTTCAGTTAGGCCGTCAGACATGTAACGGGCCAATGTGGGCCGCCAGACCTCTAATTGCATGTTCGCCTCCCGCCCCTATATCCGCCCAATACTGTGGCAGTTCCACCATTCTGTCCCAACCCCGGCCGTTCGTCTACCGCATCCCAGTGCTCCCTTCCTCCCACGCTGTCCATGGCATCTGCCTCTTCCTCCGTCGTGGCCGGAGACGAGAAGTCCACGACGGAGAAGTACCGCATCCTTGCGCACGGGAGTACATATATCGACGTCGTCTACACCAATGAGGCGGCGACTGTTGATAGAATTCTTCGTATGTACGAGGGTTGGCTCGACGAGGACGAGGACAGGTTCAAGTTCGTTGGTCTGGATCTCGAGTATGACTCTAGCGGACACAAGTTGGCGGTAATGCAAATCGCCATGAGGGAGCACGTTCTTGTATTCCACTACATTAGGTACAAGGATCATTGATTTTTATGTCCCTACATTGAATCTAAAGCGTCCCTACATTTTCATTACAGTACTTGTTGAATTTATTTGTGCTGCTCTTGACAAAGGTGCAAGGATCATTGTCCGCGCCTACTGACTTTTCTCAAGGACAAGCAATACACTTTTACAAGTGTTGATAAAAGAAATGACACAAAAGTTCTTCGTGCGGCCGGTCTTCCTGTTCCAGAAGAGAGACACATCGACATCCAGGACATTTTCAAGATTAAAGGTCAACCGCAGGCTGGAATGGCTGATCTTGCAGCAAAGCTCATTGATCCCAAGTTTGCCAACATGAAGAAGGACTTCAAGTACAACCGGCTTCGGAAGGAAGGGCATTCTTTCTGGGAATGCAAGCCACTGTCCTGGATGAACCTCGAATACGCAGCTATTGACGGCTATCTCAGTTATGAGATATACAACAAGATCTACACGGTGAACGAGGGACAAGCTCACCTCCAGAGATCAGGCCACATCTGCCCCAGATGCAAAAATCAGGATTAATCTTCATCAATGAACAAGCGTCAGAAGCAAGCCTGGGAGTGATAAGAATCAACGGGGCAAGTACTAGTGTGTTTGTGCAGTCTGTAATTATAGGCGCGGCCGTAATTATATTCGTGATGTGTCCAAGACATAGTTGTGCTCTATGTTATTTGTGAACAAATTCTCCATATTGTTTTGTAAGTATCATACAGTGATCTGTGCAGTCTGTAATCATATTCGCAATGTGTGCAAGACATAAGCTGTGCTCTATGTCATTCGTGAACAAAATTGTCCTTTGTGTTGCAAGTATCAAAATTCGGCCTTTGACAATCAGACCAATGTTTGAACACCAAATAATACACAAGTGCAACAAGTAGTGTAGTTCATAATGTAGACAAGCAATTAATCATCATATGCTTGTCAGAACTTCCGGTGGTTCCTCATACTTCCGATGGTCCCTCATATCTGCATTTCATGAAATAACACACAAGTCAGTGGCACATAAAATATATTAGAAGATTAGTGCAAGCGATTTAAGTAGGGCTGAACCAGACACTCACTCCTTATGTAGCCTGCACTTCATCTTGTTGTTTCTGTTATGACCTGGTTGATTGCAAGCAGTGCACAACCTCTCCTTCTTCCGCTCGTCGTGTGCCAGTATCCTGCCATGTTTTGACGTCTGTTGATTTGTATCCTTGTCCTTATAGTACCTCTTGTTTTGTTTAGGTGCTCCTTTGGTCTCAGCCATATCAGGATCACCCACTACTGGTGCATCTCCTCTGTTTTGTGCGTCCTCATGGTAAGCCGTTGAATGACTGGTCTGGGCGCCTTTTCTCCTGTATATTATGCCTTTCATACATTGCATAAGCTCGCTGAAAGATTCTGGGTCATGCAATGCGGCATCAAAAGCTTCTGCTCCAATCATGGTAAGCTCGCTATGCTTTCTCCGCTCAGCTACCCCTTCCCATCCCCATCCGTACAAATCACTCTCACGTCTCGAGGGCAAACCATACCTTGCATTCTTCGAGAACCTTCGGAGAACACAACAGTTTGGAATTTCAGAGCACCCCACATAATGCAAAACAAACAAGATGTGCTTGCAAGGTAGCCCTTTCCGATACATCCTTCGGCAGCTGCACGTTATTGTTTCCTCTTTGCTTTCAGGTCTGTAATCCACTGAAAACAAATACTTACGGTTATTCATCCATGACACAACGAAGGTTGATACCCCACCAACACATCCAAGTTGATCTACAATCTCTAGGCCCCCAATCTTCTTCAGCTCCTCTTGAACGAGGTAGAAGTTTGCAGCAGTGAATTTATGGGCAGCAGACGTCTCTATATCCTTGTACCTGGTAACTGCAACCGGTAGTGTCTGAGAGTCTATGGCGTCGTGGCGGGCCTCTTCCTCCCGGACACGGCTACTGTTATTCTCGTAGTGCACAACCATATCCACAATTGTCAGTCCAAAGTCAAGGTGGGTGTGTAGGGTGGAGTTCAAACTCTCGCTCCTCTGGTTGCTTTTCATTCCAAGGAAATATCCATTCGCTAGATAAGCGGCTGACCACAACTTCTTCCTAGCATACATCCTCTTCATCCATTCTTTGGTTAATGCCGTCTGGTGCTTCTCGACGAATGCCCTCCATCTCTCCTCGAATACTTGTTCCGAAGTGCTGTAGTACAGCAGCGACCGGAATTCATTGTGAGCCACGGAGTCTAGGTGCTTCTTCATGTTCTTCTCAATATGCCACGTACAAACACGGTACCACACGCCTGGAAAGACTTTACCAACAGCGGCGATCATTGCAGCGTCCCCATCAGTGATGATCCCTTTAGGCTTCTGCTGATACATGGCCTTCAGGAATGTTTCTAACAACCACTTGTATGTTTTTTCCTTCTCGTCCGAGACAATGGCGCATGCAAAAACAGTAGTCTGGCGGTGATTGTTTATTCCCACAAAAGGTATGAACGGCATAGCATACCGATTTGTTTTGTACGTGCTGTCAAACACCAGCACGTCACCGAAGTCGGCATAGTCCTGCCGAGACTGAGAATCACACCAGAACAGGTGTAACAATTCTCCACCTTTACCAAGCTTGTAATCAAAAAAGAATTCAGGATCATCTCTCTTCCTCTTCTCCATAATGCCAATGGTTGTGTTGGCGTCACCCTTTGCAATCATCTTCATCTTTTCACGGCAAGACATGTTGTAAAGATCCTTTCTTACAAATCCTACCGTGCTGTATTTTCCACTGTCACTGATAAATGACCTCATAATGTTGAATAATCTCATCCCAGCAGCTGCCAGTGACATGATCCTAGATTTCTGATGATCCTTCATCTTTCTATGAGACCGAAGAAAAGCGATTTGATCAGCTGTAGCAGGCTTATGGTTATGATTGTCGTCAAATCTCAGAACAGTCCAAACACCCTTTTTCTGTTATACGACACACTGAAATGGGCACCACAGTTGCAGCGAGACTCAGGTCGGTGCCTATACGTTCGGTTTTCCATTTCTAAGTACTTGCTTTCACGTTGCCCAGCCCTGGAGCAAAGAAACCGCCTATACCGAATGGTGGATGTCCCTAATTCATCAAGGCGTTCCTTTTTCTTCTCGCGTCGAATGCTAAAACCATGTTCTTTGGCATACTTGTTGTAGAAGTAATAGGCAGCCTCTTCGGAAACAAAGATCATGGCCATTACAGCCTCATACTTTCGCTGTTTGTTCATTTCAGTATCAATATCATATGGATCCTTGTAATCTTCGTGCTTAGTATGGTCCAGCTGGGAACTTCCTGTCACCTAAACAAATATGACAAACATGGCGTTATTGTTACTGACATTTTGATTTGTTCTATTATGCATTGCAATGCATCAAAAGAAAATCTTACTTCGCTTTTGCATTCAGATTTTGACAGCTGTGAAACCCCCCTTCTAATGATTTTGACTGCTCAGGAACATCCTCTTTATAAGCAAAGTCTTCCAAATCAGAATCCCCGTAGTAGGTAAGCTCACTGTTTCTGATTACAACAACCTGCAGTTTGTAGGAAAATAGCAAATTACATGTATATTCATCTTCACCTGGAAGAGGCAAGTAAGATAAAAGAAAACATACATCACTCGTATTTTCAGAAGTGGGTTCATCATGTGTATCACTTATGCTGTCTTCATCATCGATGTCCATCTACAAAATTTGCAACAAGGAGGCAAATATCAAGGACAAGATATTACCATGCATACTGCACTGATAAAATATGAAAATGTGAGTGACTCACATTATCAGACTCAGATACAGGATCACCAAAAATGCTATCATCATCATCAGACGAAGGTACTTCATATTCATCTTCTGAAGATGAAATATCATAACCCTCCCATCTAGAGTCATCAACGTCTGTACTTGCTTTCTCATTGTCAATCCGAGAAGCCATAGAGCCGTCCATCTGTCCAAATAAAACAACATCACTGACCTAATCAACATAAAAACTCGGCTTGGAATTCATTGTGTGATGCAGATTAACAAAAAATATACCAAAAAATTGGTAAAAAATTGAAAAACAAATTAAACACTAAGCAGAAATGCGACGATACATCCTTCAAAGTATACATGGAATAAGAAGAGAATAACAGTGTGGCACGGGGGGCTGACCTCTTCTGGGCTTCGGTGGCAATCTGGGCAGCCACGGGAAGTTAGGCTCGGCGGTGCTCTGCCTTGCAATGGAACGACCTATATGTCGATCGTGGGGAGGCGGAGCCGCGGAGGGTGGATGACTCAGACGTTCGCCGCCGTAACGTTGTCGTGCGCACCGCGGCGACGGCCAACGATCCACCGGATGCGGGAAGGATAGGAGATCGCCGAGGTAACCAGCCACGCCTGCTACGATTTCCCGGGGTACGTGAAAATGGCGGTGGTGAGGGATCGACCGGCTACACAACAAGACGGAGGGATCAAAACCCTAGGTATGAATGGCGGCCGTGGGAGGGGTGGAGTCGGGCCAAGGTTGGATGCCGGATCCTTGCCGCGATCGGCGGACAAGCAGTATTCACCGGAGCAGATCTAGATCGGAGATGGCCGGGCTGGAGGCTGCGACGAGCTGATCAAGGTACGTGAGAATGGAAAGTGACAACCGACGACGACCACCACATCGATCCATCGGACGTATACACCGACACGTACATACACCGAAACGTACATACATTGTATACCCTTTCAACGAGTACAAGGGTATACCGTATACCCCTTCAACGAGTACACGGGTATAATCGATACGGATCTTCGGGGGCTAACCTACCCGACCCGTTAGCGCCGGCGGAAGGAGCACGTGCATAATGGTACGTTTATGCAATTGTTGGCTTGGGGGCCTATGGAAGCACTCGCCTTTTTCGTATGCATGGTATTTCCAACATCCCTCCACACACCTTGGTCCCGACAGACGTTTATGATATGAATAAAGAAGAAGATTGTTCTCGTACCAAATATATGCGGATCAAATATATCCATCGATCTTCAGGTGCAGACGACCTCAAGACCAAGTTCGGCAAATGGTTTCGGTCCACCGTCCTCAACCGTCTAGAAGAGCTCACGTTCTATTGTTTTATGTCATTTTTCACATAAATGGTAATTCCAAGTGCGATGAGGGAGAAAAATCTTAACGACCGTAGCAACGCATGGGCATTGCACTAGTTTTGAGAATATAATTTTTCCTGTATTTTCAAATAAAATTGATCTCTAGATCCAACATAATGCTGGATTCTACCCAAGTTGCCCCCACAATTGCAGTGGCTATGGTGTAGATATCTGAATCCTGAATTTGTGCAACGGAAGTGGTTCAAAATCCTTAATAATACTGAGCCTGAACAATATCTCTACGGATGTATAAACAACATGCGAGAAACAAGCAGCTGCACATAATTAGAATAATCAATGACATTCATCACGTAACGCTAATGAATCTGACTGTTCAGTACAATTAAGTCTTGCTGCTTCTACTGATGTAGCCCTACCAAGCAAGTGCATGGCCAAAATGAACAAACCAACCAATACAGAATAGAATTGTAAATGCAATTCTGAATCATAAGTAGAGGGGATTTTCCATAAGTTAGAAGTATCAGGAAAAGTTGGAAATGGGCAGTATCTTGGTGAAATTTTGAGGATCATCATCAGGATTACTATTATCAGGGAGTGCATATTTGGTAAGTGATGACCAACACCGACTGCCTAGGATCTGGTTGATCAGGAGACAACTACCATGATGAGAAGGGAAGGGCATGCATGGAACCTGCAGCTGAGTTCCCCTGATCAGCACTCACTTGGTGGTAGTAGCCATGGTATTGTTGTAGCTGTGCTGCAGCTGAGCTGGTAGTAACAGCAGCGGTATCAGTAGCAGCGTGTTGTGATCTGGTAGATGTAGGCAAGATGGGCGCGCCCTTGTTTCCCAAACTCACATAAGACAGGCCGGTGAGAGAGACGTCGCTGTCGTTGGGCAGCCGTGCCACCCTGCCACCGCCGCCGAACTGCATCGCTATGCCACCGCCGCCACCGAGATGTTGCGCCTCGGCGGGGATCATTATCTGCGCCGGAGTTGGGTTGTCTGACAGAAGAGAGAGAGCACAGCTGTGATCTGGTCCCCCGTCATGGGCGAACATCGTCTTGCCGTTGCTGTGCCTGCTGCTGTTGCTGCTGCTTTCCGAGGAATGGGTGATGGTGAAGGGCTGCTGGCAGCCGAACGCTGCCGTCTCACCGTGGTCGGTCAGGAAGGGAAAGTGCTTCCTCTCGGTCGCCTTGCCGTGGAAGAGGGAGGCGCCGCCATTGAGGTGGAAGGCCGAGTAGTACTGCTCGTGGAACGCGTCGGCCTCTGTCTTGATGGCGATGCTGCCAGGCCACTTGGGCTCCGCCATGGATGTAGTGGAGAAGATTTGCTGGTACGACGAAAATCTTGCTGCTCCTGCTCATTGAAAATGATAGAAAGCAAAACAGTTAGTTCAACCATCAGTGTTGCAAACCTGCATGACAGTTATGTATGTCGACCAACTGATACACAGAAGAGAATACATTACATAGCCTAGCTGCGAATTCCATGTGTATCTATCTACCCTGCTACTCAATTGAACATACTTTTTTAGGGTAATAACTGTAAAATAAATTTCAAGTAAAATTCTTCACAAGTATAGCCTGTATAGGAGTGGTAGTATTTTCTTAGTAGACTAGTAATATCATATTCTTGTGCTTGTTGTTTCATTCAGTGTCAAAATTATAAAGTGGTTTCCCGCAAAAAAAAAAATATATAAAGTGGTTTCGCATAGATACGGCTGTTTCAAAGTTCAGAAGAAACTTCAGGCTAACATATTCTCTTGCTTTTGATCCCACATGAAGTTCCTGGAAATGACAGTCAAAGTCTATTTTGGTCTTTGCAGCATCATTATAGTTAAGACTTCTAGTAGTCATACTTCATGTTCCCATCATTTTTGGAAAGGAAAAAAAAACTTTGTGCACATGAGAGGAGAAAAGGCACGTGTGAAGTGTTTTTCTGGATAGTACTGGCATTGGCATGCAGTCAACTGACGGGAGGAGAAGAAGTCTAAAATAACAGAAAGGAGATACAAGTTCAGACTAAGCTGAAGAAGGGACCATGATGGATCAAGCCAATCACATTTTGCTTTTGTTTCCGACAAAATTGGAGCCACGAAATCTCGGCTTTCCATCTCAGTGCCGCTGTCAGCTCTCCCAAGATTAAATCAATCACTTGCTACTCTTCAAGCTTATTTTCATGTGTTTGGTAACACATTCTCAGGAAAAAAAAAGGGTGGATTGATGGATTACCGTGGTGATTGGAGAACATGCCTGCAGGGTTGAGGGGATCCGGCTGCGGCTTCCGGCGGCGACGGTTGTGGCCGTCCAGCCGCTTCCTGCAGCTCCTCTTCGCCTCGTCAAACTCCCCGAGCAGATGGAACCTGCAAAACAACAGTAAACTTCAGTCACAACAAGGATTTCCCACGATATAATTCCTGAACCTGAATTCACCAAAATTCTCTGTGAAACACTATGGTTTCAGAAAATGCGTCGCTGATGCTACAACAAAGACAGGACTGTTGGCGTCACACCGATCGGATTAGATGCTGTAACCACATGCCACAGATCTACCAGAGCATATAGTAGTGCTAGATTTTCCAGGCTCCTCTGCGCACGAGTTAGGCACGAGCTTAATCGCTACTCGTAGCCTCCACGGCACAAACTGAAACTGTTAACTATACGGCAAGATGGTGGTGTTGACCGTGCAGATCCCTGTCTTCTAGAACAAGCATGGCATGAAAGTTTTCTCTCTGGTAAAACCCTCCGAATGTGGAAAGCGTGGGGACGCGTCGCGACAAGAGCGGCGGCGACAGGGAGCGGTGGAGACAGGGACGCAGCCGCCGAGGACGATGAAGAGGAGGAATTGGTGAGTGCGACGCCCATGAGAACGACGACCTGAAAGGCCCAGTTCCGGCGTGCGGCCGGCTGTGCTGCGTGCGAGGTAGGGACACCCAGGTTGGGCCGTAGCAGAGCAGCTTAATGGTGGAGCGTGTGTGCTTGTCTCCTTGAGACAGACGTTGAGCCATTCGGGACCAGGTGGTCTATAGGAGCTGCCCAAGAATTGATCCATCAACTTTTGTGTGTTGTCAATATTACTAACTAATCACTGGTTTCCCAAATTCGTTTTACTTCTGAAAACCAAACTTTAGTCAGGCCAAGTTTTTCTGAGCTCTTTAATTATGTGAAGTTGATTGAATATACAGCGCTTGTCATCAGAAAGCTGCATCTTGATCACAGAAAATGTATAATTAGGTGAGGCTGATTGAACATAGTACAGTGCTTGTGACGCTGATTTCACAGTCCACTGTGGGTGGGAAACAGGTGAGCAGGCACATCGGTTAAGTAATTAATTGCAGGCGCCAAACAAAACCATGATGGCAAAGGGACAGGGAACTGCTCCGACTGACACCGAATTCTTGTTCGCCGAAGCTGGGGTTTTTAAACGGCCGCCCTAAATTAACGCGTGATGTTCCGGTAAATCACCGGGAAATTTCCATCCGGAACTCGTCGAAATTCGTGGAATAATCTTGCTGAACAGTAATACTTGAAATGTTGACGAAACTAATAGAGAATGCGCGGTCGGTTAATGGGGTAGTCGGTGTACCTGCTGCACTGCTGGCAGAAGCGCTGCTGCTGGCCGTTGACGGAGACGACGGGCGTCTTGGAGTGCGCCTCGCAGACCTTGTGCCGGCGGTGGTACTCGCGGACGCGGGACAGGTCGGCCGTGCAGCCCTGGACGGAGCACGGCGGGACGGCCTGCTGCGCGCCCTGCCCCGACCGCGCCCTCTTCACCGGCGCCGACGAAACCGGCTGCTGCACCGGTGCTGCCACCGCCGGAACCGGCCTCCAGCTCGTCGGCGCGCCGAGCTTGAGGTCCAGCGCGCCGCTTCCGCCTCCACCGCCGCTCGGCCCGACCACCGTGCCGAGGTCCCACGAAGGCATCTTGGGTTCCCAGTCCATGACAAAACACACGCGCGCGGGAACGACTCCAAGAATTGCTTGCCTGCGCCCGGGGGAGCTTCTGTCGACTGGTGATCAGAAAAATGGTGGGTTAAAAAGGGTTTTCGGGCTAGTACATAAGAGTAGCGGCTCGTCACCGCGGACAAGAACTGCTCACCCTTCTCGATCTCTCCTCGCCCAAGAAGAAGAACAGTCACACACAAACACCAGCAACAAGGGTTGATTGGAAGCAAAAGCTTTGGCAGGACAGGGAAAAGGGAAAAAAGTGGGATCGACGCAGCTAGGTAGCAGAACGGAAAGGGAGAGATCGGAGCATGCAATTAAGAACTCCAGGAGCCAAACCACACCCACCGGGGAGGGACGAAGCTTGCTTGCTTGCTGCAGTGGTTTAGAGCTTTAAAGCGAGGAAGAGGATGGAGGGAGGGTGTGAAGAAGAGCACGCACCAACCCCGAGGGAGAAGAGCTACTCTACTCGTAGCAGAGTCGGAATGGGCAGAGAGAGGAAGCGGGAGGAGGAGGAGGGACAGTAGTTGCAGACAACACAGGAGGAGACTCCTATTGGAGGACTCCAAACTCCAAAGGTGGCAATAATTGCCCAGAGGGAGAACCACCTCACCTCACCTCCCCCTCTTCCACCACTGTTCACTCACTTTTAATTTTACCAACACCTGTTGTAGACTGTAGTGGTAGAGAAGAAAGTGGGTGGCAATGGTAGTGCTGCTACTCCAATACAGTTGCAAGGGAAGAAGAAGAGGAAGAGCAAGAGGTAGAGGATGATTCCTTTCCCTTTGGTGCTTTGGAGCTAGCTGCTGCATCCACTCCACTTCCACTCCCCTATCATTTTTTTGCCCGTTTGGGGTCTGGTTTGTTCTTTTTTTAGGGGTTGAGAGGCCGAGCGCAGCTTCCAGTACCCCCAAGGAGAAACGGGAGGACGAAAGGGTAGCTACACTACCTAGCTAGGTGCGCTTCAATTCAGAGGACATGTGTGTGAGGGATTGAGAAGGACTACGCCCAAGGACTTGCCTGGCCTTTCATTCACCTTTTGTAGGGGACGGATGAATGGATGGATGGATGGAGGCTGGGAAAAAGTACAAAAAAAGCTTGGAAAGGGATGGATGCATGGACGGAGGGGGAGGTGGTAGGGCGAGAAAGACAGTGGATCAAAGAGAGAGATGGTGCTGCCTGCTGCTGTGCTGTGCTGGAGGCTTTTTCTGAGTTTGTACTTTGTATTTGTGCGTCTCTAGTGTCTCTGCCTCGTTTTAGCTGACATGATGTTAACAAATCACCCAAATAATCATTCCCCAATATTGCTTCTTGCACACCTAAACTGAACCTCTGCATATTTTGCATTATGAAATGCATGAAATATAAGCTTGGGTTTATGGCCGTCTTGCCGCCGCATTGTGTTTGATCTAGGGTTTTGGACGCTTGCGACCTAGATCGACGCCAGCGTGATTAAAATAATTTAGGAAAATTAAATATTTCCAGATAGCGGCATGAGGATCGTGGGCAATAGTGACGGGTGTGGAAAACAATGGGCGATCACAATATTATACGGTTCAAGAGATACGCCGGAAAATACTATTACCATGTCTATATTAATTTGGACTTCCCAGCGATGAAAGTACGCCCCCTAGACTAAATTATACGCCATCGACTAATGAGATTTCATGGAACGAGAACAAACTAATAATCTATTCGTAGTTGCGCGACAGCTTTTCTAAAAGTATGTTAGAAATATAGGCACCCTAGGGCATTCGAGAACCGCATGGTTTTTTCAGACGTTGTGCTGTGTGCGTGCTGCCTGGTCCCTCTAGCAAAGGAAGTGGTTGATTAGTCATGGCCTAATGAGATTATTTAGCGTCACTGCCGACGCTGCTATCTGAGGTTCAAGTTCCAACTCCTAATTAGCTAGTGCTTGCTACTATCGTGGGTCCTAGTTTTCACACACAGAGGAATGGTCAAGAGTCATTTCTTTACTTGGTAAAAAAAAAATCTGACAAGTCATATCTTTATTTCCCCAAGACCTAGATTTTGCCCTGCTTGCCAGCAGCTTGTTTGTAAAAGGATAGTAGAATGGTAAGCGCTGCATCGAGATTCGGGGGTCAAAGCTTTGGTCCGAGTAGTAAACGAGTCAAATTTGTGTAGAATGAAATTTTCATTAGCCTTGGAATACTGAATTTACCTTATAACTAGTGTAGAAAATAATGATCTCTATCGTGTGAAATTTCCTTCTTATTTTCGGCCAGACGCACGCAGTAGCAGTAGTATTGCACAATGTACTGTCACACGCATATACAGCTGGAGTGTAGCCTAGCAAAGCAAAGCCTGCCGAGACCCGAGAGAGCATGACAGAGACGTACATGTACTATACGTCTCATACAAATGCTGTAAACGAAAAAAATGTGTGATACTGACAGCCCTACACGTACATCAACCCTCCATTGATGGAGTAGTAGAAAAAATGGTCATGTTCTGACAAACTTGGTACCATGGGATAGTTGACCTTAGTTAGTTTACAAAAACAACGAACACGTTTTATATAGAACATGTAATATACAACATTATTAGACGGAAATTCAATTCGGCTCCCGGGTGCGTATGCTCCCTATACCAAAAAATTATATTTCGAGTTGTCGAAAAATTTTGACAAAAAATTCTATGTGTACATCTCCATAATATATGAGCATTCGTCAAGTTTCATGAAAAATTAATATTTTTTGTGGTCTATGTAAAAAAGAGAAAATTTATCTTGTAAAAAACATTATTTTTAGCACTGAGTTTTGTCTTTTTTACACACGTCACATGACAAGTCTATTTTTTATGAAACAACTTTGTGAGCGTGTAGCACGTGAAGATGTACGTCCGAATTTTTCGTTCCAATTTTTTTGAAATTCAAAATTTGTGTAAGATGAATTTCAAAATAAAGGGAGCATATGCTCCCATGTTCCAAAACACCACTCCCATTATTAGACTAGAAAACTATACGCAAACAATATCTAAAGTTTTGAACTGAACAAAATGTATCGTGGACAACGATTCGAGCCAACGCCATAGAGATCGATCCTATCACTCCACAATACCTGGGCAAAACTCAGGCCCGGGCAGGCTTCCCAGCCTGGTCGGACTGTCGGCCTAAAAATTTGGGCCCTAGCCCGGACCAAAGCCGAAAAAGCTTGGCCCAGCCCGAGCGGCCTGGCCCGACTACGAGTTACATCATGCTTTACGTCGGCCCAAAGCTCGGATCGACCCGACCGTCGGGCTTAAAATCTCAGCCCGAGCCCCGCTGACATACAATCTTGGCCCAGCCCGGGAGTTTCGGGTCGGGTTACCCATGCCCAACTATACTTGACATCCATGAATGGGTTGACGCGGATGAAAAACGCGGCAACACATTAATTGGGTTGTCCACTTTTTTGTTCGCTCGAAACCAATTCCAGCCCTAATCGAGGCTGACTTTGCGTCAGCGTGGACACAACGCGAATGTGTCTCCTGTCCTACTCACCTTGACCTGTCAGTCGGTGACCCAATATTAGTCCACTACACTCCACTTCCAGTTCTGCCCTAGGAAACCATGGCTGGAGCACCTCCCACTGCACTGACCCTCTCCACAGCCACCGCAAGCCCAAGGCCGAGCTCACGATGGCACAAAGGATTGAACGTCGAGAGCAGGAAGCGGGGGGGGTTGAAGAAATGCTGCGTTGAAGCGGCGGGTAGAAGCCCACTGCAGCCAAACGCCAGGGGGGCACGGGGAAGGTAGCGGCCATGCAATCAAATGATGATGCGGATGCCCTCATCGCCACACTCTTGCAGCAAGCCCTCCTTATGCTCAGCTGGAACGAGCTCCGACAAGCGTTTTCCACGACCGGCGTCGGTGAACTTACTATTATTTCCTTTCTATTTGCTCGTCATGCTCAACTGGATCACGCTCGCACAATCGTTTGCCACGAGTAGCGGCGGCGAGTTAATTTGCATTCATTTGTTATTATTTCTTATATGTTTGCTCCTCATGCTCAACCGGAACAGGATTGCACAATCGGAGGGGCGTGAATTTATTTGCTATTATTTTCTACCATTTATAATGAAATGGGTAAAAAGATGATATTTTGTAAAATAAAGAAAACGGCCAACAACGGATCAAATGATTGGCGGCATTGGGCACACCCATGACCAGACCCCCTTGTCTCAGCGGCCGTCCAAACAGACTAAATCAGACATAATCCATAAACGAAATGGGTGGCGTGGCCCTGTTAAACATGCGGTAATACAGTGCTTGCTCTAGTATAGTGAGAGAAACTACGTCATGGAAATGTGCAAGTTTCTTGTGTTGGTTTCCTGTAAAGCGGACGATACCCTGGCAGGAAAAGGAGGCAGCAGCAAAGCACAGATGGCTGCCGTGCCGTGCCATCAGTGCATGTCTGCCTCCGCTCCAAGATTGGTCAAGTCGCTCGTCCTTCTCACGTCCAATCCCATTGGTCATTCGCAGATCTCGACACAGAGTAAAATATTGTGGTTTTGCTCGCTTGCCTTTCTGTCGCTGCGCATCTGCGCGCCTGGACAGTTCGGAAGAAATCGACACCAAACTAATTTTAAAAATATGAACATTGTACGTGATGGGTACAGTGCTAATTAACTGTTAAATACTGTTAAATACCTGTTGTTCTAGCCTGAGGTTAGTTGCTCCTGCTTTCTGCCTGCCTATATAGCTTAGCATTATTATTTTGTAACGTAGGAAATTTCAGGAATCATATCAATCACAGAGATGTGATCAATTAGCTTTCTTGGTGTCCTGATTGATTGAAGAAGGCGTACGTACGGGCTCGTGTTTTGTGTTTTGTTTTTTTAGGCAATTTATATGCTCGTGTTTTATGTGACAAACATCTGATGCATATCTGGCTTCCTAGTCAATAATTTGTGTTCTTCTTCTAGCCAATTGTTGGCGGTACGACTGACCAGGACAAGGAGATACCACGTAATGCGTGGCAATGTTTCCAGATACAATGGTACGGGAAATACAGCATATGTTGTCCATGCTTTTTCATAGAGCAGACATTTACGTGCCTATCGTTGAGCGGAAACACGACGGGACCACCTAGCCGCCATGCATGCACCACGTACGTCCAAGTATTTCCCGTTAGCCAGATACGGTTATTTTGTACAAGAGGGTGTACGTGTTACGTATGCTTAATTCGTGGCTTAGCGCGGCCAGGAAGAGTCATCCTTGCTAAGACGGTCCTCATGGCTACCGGTATATACCACGCTACGGTCATCCCGCTGCCTAAATGGGCTAGAGACATGATCAACAAGATTGCGAGGACCTTTGTCTGGGCGGGGGACGACGGAGAACATGCGGCTCAAGGGAAAGCCCTCGTGAATTGGAAAACTGTGTGCAGACGAAGACTATGGGGGGCTTGGCAATGCCGGATATTGAAAGATCTGGAAGAGCTTTAAGGCTCTGCTGGCCTTGGCTGCAATGGACTGACCCCGAGCGTACGTGGGCGGGATCAATGCTTCCCCGTGACGAGGTTGACATGGCGCTTTTCAGGGCCTCCACCAAGATCACTATTGGCAACGGAAAGCTTACCTCCTTCTGGCACGACAACTGGTGTGGACGGGGCCCCCTTTCGACTTGGGCGCCTGACCTCTTCAAGATCGCCTCCAGGAAAAACCGCACGGTTGCCAAAGAGTTGAGCGACAACAACTGGATCCGCTCCGTCATCACGATCACCACACCCACGCAGCTGGCGCAATATTTGGAGCTTTGGGACATCATCCAAGCCGTCAACCTGGCCCCTGAGCAACCAGACTCCATTTTATGGACTCTCACTACCGACTCGACTTACAGTGCCAGCTCTGCTTACAAGGCTCAGTTCTTCGGTGGTCATGCTAGATTTCTCGCAACAAAGATATGGGCTGCTCACGCCGAACCGAAGTGCAAGCTTTTTGGATGGCTTGCCCTGCACGGAAAGCTGCTCACGGCAGATATGCTCGCCATTAGGGGCTGGCCACATGAACCTCTATGTCGTTTATGTCTACATGCGCCCGAGACGGCCAACCATCTATGCAAAGATTGCCCCTTCACTATAGCCATTTGGAACCGGATGAAGACCTGGGACAACGATGACAGCCCTGACAATCGCCACGTCCACCAATCCATCTCTGAGTGGTGGGATGACTTGATCTCCGGAAAGGTTACTAAGGAACAGAAACGCATCAGCGGCCGGTTCCTATATGTTCTTTGGAATGCTTGGAAGGAACGAAACAGACGCATTTTCACTGGGCGCCGCCTTACCTATCTTGAGGTTGCCGATATCGCAAAGGAAGACGTCCTCCAGAGGGATCGTGCCATCAACGGCTTCGGGCCGGCCATACCGGCCGAACTTTTCTCTTTTTGTCAGTTTTTCTAGGGTGGTTTTCTGGGGCATATTTCCACCTTAATCTAAATATGCCCTTCCCTGTACAGTTTTGGTCGGATTTTTCCCCTTGCTTAATGAAAAGGCAGTGCTCCTGCCGGTTGCTCCAAAAATTAATTCGTGGCACACAGTTTCCTAGTGCGCAATAAACTGTCCACGTGCTCTTCTCCGGAAGACGATCAAATTTTACTTTCCTTTTGGTTGAAAATTTCCGTACATTTGTCTTCGTCGATGCATAGTCTGTTAAAATTTGTACCAAACCGGTACATGAGCACAGCCAGGAGAGGTGATCGGGAAAGGCAGGCACAAACCATTTTAGGCTTCCGTTCTTCTCGCTGGTGATGCAGGCAGTTCACTTCTCTTTTATTGGCCTTGGGGCCTTAGAGGCGTAGCGGACCATGACCCCTCGCTGGTGGGGAGTTTTCGTTCCTTTTAGATTGTTATTCACTAGGCTGTTGAAGCGGTGGCTACATCATGAAGTCATAATAAGGTTATCCCCATCATATTCTCACTCTCTGGGGTGCGTCTAGCACTGATGGTGGGCGCGTGGAGTCATGTGCCTGGCAAATCTCCTGGGATCCCTTATGTTTTTGTGTTTGTTAGCGATGGTAGTCTCTTTCGATCTACGGTTGCCATCATTGACGCTGGTTGCTGCTCTGGTGTGCTGGTCCTTTGATGCCTTGTCAATGACGATTTCTCGTTTGTTTACTATAACAAGTTCTACTACGACAAATTTTACTCGGCTTCGGTGATGGGGAGGCGAGGACGTCGGCGCGACTTTGGCTCATGCTACTGTCTATCATTGTCGCTAGGTTATCCAAGTACCAATTTTAAGTTTATTATACTTTTTAAGCTATTTGGATAATTATTAATAGATCGGTGAAATTTTTACAAAAATAATAGCCCGTTTAAATTTAAGCTTTCTAACTAGGGGAAAGTTTGAAGATTTAAACGCATGCATATGCATCATGGTACCCTCTTTGCGATTTCCTCAACTGGCCACCTGCTCGATCTGGGCATGAATGTTGGAGCACTGTAGTGCCACTAAGAGTAGTAATTAACCATCATTGGAAAGTTAGATCCCAGGTGATCCCTCCACTAGCATGGCTTTGATTGATCCCTGACTGTCCATTCTCCAGTGTCACAACTCACAAGCAGCTGGTTGTGTTGTGTAAAGCTCAGCTGTCAGCTCTGGCCTCTGGAGCGGCAGCACTCCTGGCCGGGGGAACACTTCTCTCGGAGACGAGCCCTTAATCCACTTGTTTTTTCGAGCAAAGAGATTTAAATATCGTTTGCTTCGTCAAGACTCGGAGCTGTACGTGTGCTGTTCTTATCCATTTTCCTCAATTCGTCTACCGTGCTTGCACTGGCCTCGCCCACCACATCGAGTCCTCTCAGCCCGGCTTTCGGCCACCTTTTCATGCCCCAAATCAGATTTATATTAGCCATCATAACATGACCATCAAGTGATGAATCCCTTTACATATCCATGTGTTATCTGCTGCTGTACTGGATAATAGTAAGATCATGGCATAATTGACAAGCTAGCACGCTGATGCGACGGCATCGTATTACTCAATTAGTCAGCTAATTAATTACTGATGTTGCCATTACTCCCTCAAGATCAGTTTAACGGGCGTCGCATTAGTGACTAAGTATATTACTCCAAAGATGTTTTACCTTATGTTTCCATTACTCTCTCGAGTATTTTGCCAATTGTAATAGATAAAAAGAATTGCGAATCAAAGAGCTTTATTGATCAATCAATCGGATTACAATCACTCAATAGAGTGATGATTAGAGCGCCTACCATGCCCGGGTTCTTTGAGGTCGTGAATAATGCTTGGGCCGAGCCTTGCGCCCATTTGGACCCCTACCACATCCTTCACAGCAAGCTCAACCTTACCGGCAAGCGTCTTAAACAGTGGAGTAGGGGCCTCTTTTCCAACTATAAGATACAATTTCACATGGCCGTTCTGGTCATTCTGCACCTTGACTTGGCCATGGAGACCAGGCAACTCTTAGCGGAGGAGCGGGATATCCGTGCTCGTCTTAAGAGGAGGGTGATTGGTTTGGCGGCCTTAGAGAGGGCTAGGAAGAAGCAACGTGCAAGAATCAATCATCTCCGACATGGTGATGCTAACACCAAGTTCTTTCATCGGAAAGTGAACGCCCGAAGGCGGAAGAACTTCATCATGAGGCTTCGCCACAACAATGGTTGGGTAACCACTCACGACGAGAAGCAAATTGTGGCCCAAAACTACTTCATGGAGGCCGTTGGGCGCACCAACCCCCGCGCTCTATCCTTCAATTGGGACAATCTTCAACTCCCTACCCCAAATTTGGATGGGTTGGATGATGCTTTCACAGAGGACGAGGTCAAGGAGGCCATCATGGACATGCCTTCCGACAAGGCCCCGGGGCCGGATGGCTTCAATGGAAAATTCTTCAAGGCGTGTTGGGAGATTATCAAGGGCGATGTTATGGCGGTCATGAACCGCTTCTCCGACCTCCGTGCTAGGAATCTTCATTGGCTAAACACCGCTAACATCGTGCTTCTACCTAAGAAAGAAGGGGCGGAGGAGATCACCGATTTTAGGCCTATTAGCCTCATCCATGGCTTTGCCAAGATTGTGGCGAAGGTCCTCTCTAGGCGGCTCGCCCCTCGTATGGTGGACATCGTCTCGCACGCGCAAAGTGCGTTCATCAAATCTAGGAGCATTCATGACAACTTCATGTTCGTCCGTAGCTACGCTCGTTGGCTCCATCGTAGGAAGAAAGCATCCCTCCTTTTCAAGCTAGACATCAGGAAAGCCTTCGACCATGTGCGATGGGACTACATTCTTGAGCTCCTTCAACGCCTCGGCTTCCCTCCTCGCTTTCGCGATTGGCTCATGGCCCTTTTCTGCTCCTCTTCATCGAGGGTTCTCCTAAATGGCATACCCGGGGACCCCATCATGCACGGCCGTGGGCTTCGGCAAGGAGACCCGCTATCCCCCCTTCTGTTCGACATTGCTATCGACCCTCTCCAGCGCATCCTTCAAGTGGCCACCGACGTTGGTATTCTCAGCCGCCTACCGGGGAGAGGTGCTAGATTCCGGACCTCTCTCTACGTCGATGATGCCGCCATCTTTATGGCCCCCATCCATGAAGAGATCTCTTCACTGGCGCAAATCTTGGGAAATTTTGGCATGGTCATCGGTCTTTTGACTAACTTCGAAAAGAGCCTCGTGGCACCCATTAGGTGCAATGATATTGACCTCACCCATGTTCTCAATGGGTTGCCGGCCACCGCAACAACCTTCCCTTGAAGTACCTTGGCCTACCTCTGGGGGTTAGGAGCTCAAGAGATCGCACTTTCAATACATTGAAGATAAGGTGGCGCCTGCCTTGTCCCCTTGCATGGAAGATACTTCAACATCGCCGGTCGGAAGGCCCTTGTCAAATCGGTTCTCACCTCCCAAGCAATCTATCCTCTTACGGCCCTTCATGTCCCGGCCGAGCCACCAAGCCCACCAAAATCATTCGGAGCTTCTTTTGGGCGGGTTCCGATAATGCGACCGGCGGGAAGTGCAAGGTTAACTGGAACGCGTGTGTCGTCCCACCTCACTTGGTGGCCTCGGCGTCCTCAACATGGAGAAATTTGGGAGGGCCTTACGTCTTCGTTGGCCATGGCATGCGTGGACCTCACCGGCGAAGCCTTGGGTTGGGATGGAAAGACTATGCAACAATGATGATATGGAGCTCTTCCATGCGCTGACCAAGGTTACCATTGGGGATGGTAATAGAGCGAGCTTTTGGCTCGATCCTTGGGCGGATGGCCTCAGCCCCAAGTGCATTGCCCCCACCATCTTTGCCATGTCTAAGAGGACGAACTGGACTGTAAGGCAATCCACTACCGACAACGCTTGGGTCCTCCACATCGATACTTCGGCGGGCCTCTCGGTCCAAAACCTGCAGGAATTCACCACTCTATGGTCCCACACCTCGCGGCTCAACCTCCTTGACAACGTGCCGACTCTATTATTTGGAAGCTTACCGACAACGGGTCCTACTCTTGATCTTCGGCGTATAAGGCGCAATTCGCAGGACTATTCGCCATGCATGAACTCCATTGTTTGGAAGGCTTGGGCTACTCCTAAATGCAAACTCTTCTCCTGGCTTATCATCCAAAATCGCGTTTGGACGGCTGATCTGTCAGCGAAGCGGGGCTGGCCCAATGGGCGGGTTTGTCCACTCTGTCGATGTCACGACGAGACGGCCCCCCACCTTCTCTTCAAGTGCCGCTTCTCCATTAGAATTTGGAAGATGATCAAGGATTGGCTTCACATACAAGACTTCGAGCCCCACTCCTGGAGTGGGTTTGATAGCGTTGAGCCCTGGTGAACCTCGATCGTGCTCTCTCATGGGGGAAGAAGGAAAGCTATGGCCACCCTACTCATGCTGGTTTCGTGGGAAATCTGGAACGAGCGAAACGCAAGAACCTTCAAGCATGTCGATACCATGCCAACCATCATCTTCGATCGTATCAAGATGGAAGCTAGGACTTGGGTTCTTGCCGGTGCTAAACATTTGGGTACCTTTATTGCGGGAGAGTAAAACCTTTTGGCCCTGTGGTTGTAACACTAAACTAAAACTTGGTTCCCAAGCTTCTTCTCTATTAATGAATTAAGGCAAATCTTTTGCCTCTTCTTCAAAAAAAAAAAAATGATTAGAGCGCCTGGACTATAATTGCTCCACATGCATCTCCTCCTAATTGAACTCTTGTTTAGCACAAATATAAAGGTCAAAACACAAATATTATAAGTCATTTTTTTGGATTTTAGAAATTTCACATGATTTTGGTAGGATTCCATTTCTTCAAGTTTTATCCTACGAATCATCTTTGGATCAATGGAATATTGCTATACCATATGCATGTGAACTGGATTCCTTGCCTCAGTTTCATAGGAATTAGCACAGTATATGAAACATATTTCTAAGGCTTCGTTGATTCAAAGAAATTTGGCAACCTTTTTTTTTCATTCACTCTGATACTTACAAAAAAAAAGTGCATCATTTGATTTGTGATATTGAAAATTTTAGGATTTTTTATCTAAGAACTGCATTCCATTGTGTTTAGGGTGAAACGAGGTTTCTATGCAGTTAAACGTCTGGCATATATGATTTACTTGTATTTCTTATGATGCCAAACACTTTTTGGAGAGGTATTCTGATCTTGAAGAATACGACATGCCACCCTATTCATGTATTTTCCTTTTATACTAAGTTTTGGTAATCTTGTGAATCAAAGAGGTACCTAAGATTTAAGGGTAAATTGCTCATGTGCGACGTCTTTGCAATGAATTGGACAGAAAGCAAGGTCGTTCGTGGCAATAGCTAGCATGCGACGTTACTTCGACAGGAAATAGCCCACGGCCATACGGGCCACAAATCGGTTGTTAGCGGCATAGTTATGTTAGTTGAGGTTAACGTTAAGGTTAATTGGTCGCACCTGACGGACGAGTCAAACCAACCACTTCCCACCGAGAGCGCGCGACATATCCTGTAGCTTCCCGGCGGTGGCGGAGCTCACTCGTCCTTCTCATAGGAGGCGGCGGTACATTCTCATCGGCGGCGGCGCTTTCTCTCTACGGCGAAGGTGGTGAGTGCCAGCTGAAACCCTAATTCCCCTCCCATCCTTCTCAAATCAGATCTGAGCGTTCTCATTTGAACCCTAGATTATGGAGGCACGGCGTGCTGAGCTAGGGGAATGAGATGGAGCCGCTAGAGGGAAATTGTAGTCGGTATTCCGCACATCTTGCAACTTAATTTCAGTTTGATTTGCTTGTTCGCTTCCGCTAGCTCACAGTGGCCGCCAAAAACAGGGGAGATGGGGTTGAGGCATTGTTAATTGATGGAAGCATGCGGGAGATTGAGAGAGACACGATGGTTAAATGGGAGGGAATGCGCAGACATTGATCTCAAGAACTACAAAGCATGGGAGAGAATGTGGTGAGGAATTTGGTGGATAAAATCAGAGAGGTACTTTAAATGATAAGAAATATTTTCATAGCATTTGATGATTGGAAAGCTAAGTATGTTAGGATTGAGATAGGATAAGAAATGGTTGATGAAATCGATCGGAGAGATGGCTGGATGATACGTCTCAAACGTATCTATAATTTCTTATGTTCCATGCTACTTTTATGACAATACTCACATGTCTTATACATACTTTACATCATTATTATATTTCCCGCACTAACCTATTAACAAGATGTCAAAGTGCCAAGTTTCTGCTGTTTTTGGTTTCGTAAATCCCAAAGGAAATATTCTCGGAATTGGACGAAATCAACGCCATCTTATTTTTCCACGAAGTCTTAAGACCGAAGGATAATTAAGTAAGCGACGAGGCCGCCACCATAGGGCGCGCGCCAGAGGGGCCCGCGCTCGCCTCTTGACCTACCGTTCCGCCTACTTAAAGCCTCTGTCACGAATACCCCTGTACCAGATAGCCACGATACGGAAAACCTTTCAGGACGCCGCCGCCGCAATCCCATCTCGGGGATTCAGAGATGCCCGCATCCTGCCGAGAGGGAATCATCACCGGAGTAGTCTTCACATCAATGCCGCCTCCGGATTGATGCGTGAGTAGTTCATCCTTGGACTATGGGTCCATAGCAGAGCTAGTTGGTTGTCTCTCCTCTTGTGCTATCATGTTTAGATCTTGTGAGCTGCCTAACATGATCAAGATTATCTATTTGTAATGCTACATGTTGTGTTTGGTGGGATCCGATGAATATAGAATATTGTCAAGTTGATTATCAATCTATCATATATGTGTTGTTTATGTTCTTGCATGCTCTCTGTAGTGAGGCTCTGGCCAAGTTGATACTTGTAACTCCAAGAGGGAGTATTTATGCTCGATAGTGGGGCCCATTGAATCTGGGACAGTGACAGAAAGTTCTAAGGTTGTGGATGTGTTGTTGCTACTAGGGATAAAACATCAATGCTTTGTCTAAGAATATTTGTGTTGATTACATTACGCACCATACTTAATGCAATTGTTTGTTGTTTTACAACTTAATACTGGAAGGGGTGCGGATGCTAACCTGAAGGTGGATTATTTAGGCATAGATGCATGCTAGATAGCGGTCTATGTACTTTGTCGTAATGCCCTGATTAAATCTCATAGTGATCATCATGATATGTATTGAATCTTTATTTGTCAATTGCCCTACTATAATTTGTTCACCCAGGATGTTATTTATCTTATTGGAGAGACACCACTAGTGAACTGTGGACCCGGTCCATTCTTTACATCTCAATACAATCGCAATCATTGTTCTCTATCTTTGCAAACAAACATCATCTTCCACACAATACGTTTAATCCTTTGTTTTCGGCAAGCCGGTGAGATTGACACCTCATCTTGTTGCTGTAAAGTATCTTGATTGTGTTGTGCGGTTTCACGTCGCGCGCCGGTTTCACCGTGTTACGTCGCACTACACTCCTCCACCAACAACCTTCATGTGCTCCTTGACTCATCGTTTGATAACCTTGGTTTTTCAGGGAAATCCTTGTATGCATCACACCTCTTGGGGTTCCCAACGGACGGTGCATCACGCGTAATCAAGCTCTTTTTTCGCCAGTTGTCGTAGACAAGACACGCTGCAGGAGTCTTCCACATCCAATCTCTTTACTTTGTTTTTGTCTTGCTTTACTTTATTTTATTTACTCTCTTGTTTTCTTTATATTAAAACACAAAAATTTGATTTACTTTCCGGATATTTACTTGCTCTATATCAAAACACAAAAAAATTAGTTACTTGCATTTAGTTTATTTTGTTATCATGTCTAGCTCAGTACCTGTTACTTCTTCACCCGAGGAATTAGTTTTACTTTTAAACAAGGGGATGAGGAGTTTTAAAGATGCTTGGTCTAGAATTTTTGATTCTTATCGTAGTTTAACCTCAAATGACTCTAAGTCTGCTCCTTAATAATTTTTATTTTGGGCTTATGATTCGCTATAGATATGCCTTGGATGTTGTAGTGGGAGGAGATTTCCTTCATTGCACGGTGATCAAGCTTTAATGAAAATTGGTTGCATCACATAGTTCAGCTAATAATTTTGATTCATCTCTTATTAGCATTTATAATAGATTAAACACTCTTGAGACAAATACATCTTGCTTGAAAAAAAGGTATAGTTATGTTCGTGACCGTCTTGATCAAGTTTTAGTAAACTCTGAACCTTCAATGTGGGACCCTGCTATTAAAGTTATTATTGGTGATGAAACTTTTCATGCCCATTGTGATATTATGTCCGAATTTTTCCTTATGCCTAAGAGTATTTATGAATCTTTGACACTCTGGGGACTTGTTGAAGGTGGAGAAGGAACTCTTACTGATAACTCTGTTATAATTCCTAAGGGAATAGCCGAGGGTGTGTTCACAACCATTCTTGGAAGAACTTATCCACTTATCTTGTTATTGAATGTGTAGGAACGGGACGAATCATACTTGGAAGATCCCTGCTGAAGCTATTGGGAGCAATCATAGATGTGGGAAAAGGCACCCTGCACCGCTCACCGGGAGGCGGTCATGTATTCCCTAAACCAAAGAGTAAGAAAAACAGAAGAAGGGTAGGTGTAAACCCGAGGTAATAATGCCATGCTTCTCCTTTTGATAACACTTGATTTGCACTTTCGCGCCTAGCTGAAAGGCGTTAAAGAAAAGCACTTCTTTTGGAGATAACCCATGTTTTTATTTTACTACTGTATTGTTGAGTCTTGGAAGGTTATCTGTAGCAACCTTTATCATGTTTTTGTGCCAAGTAAAGCTCATGGTAAAGTTGATGCTAGATTTGATTGCTGCTAAACAGAATGCGTCACCAATTTGCGTAGAACTCTCCAGAAAAATCAAAAAATCTTCCAATTTACGTGCATGATCCCCATATGTACGCAACTTTGTTTGAGTTTTTTCCGTTTACAAGTGCCTCGGAATTCGTCTTACGAACTATTCTGCTTGACGATTCTGCCTTTTATTTCGCACTGCCGCTGCTATGTTGAATGGGTTACTTTGTTCCATTAACTTTCAGTAGATTTGTGCAATGTCAGAAGTGTTAAAAATGATTATGTCACCTCTGAATATATGAATTTTTGATTATGCACTAACCCTCTAATAAGTTTGCTTTAAGTTTGGTGTGGAGGAAGTTTTCAAGGGTCAAGAGAAGAGGATGATACAATATGATCAAGAAGAGTGAAAAGGCATCCCCTTCTTCATCGACAACTTATCAGGTCACTTCTAGTGAAACTATATTTTTATTCCATCACATCTTATGTTCTTTACTTGGAGCGTCTTTTGCTTTTGTTTTGTTTGGTTTGAATAAAATGGATCCCACCATCCTTATATTGGAGATATTACGCTCCGCTTTTTCATATGGAACACTTGTGTTCTTAATTATGCTTTAATGTTCATGGCGTTGGCTGAAAATTGCTTCGTTGATTGCTATTTGGTTGGAATCAGAAAATGCTTCATATGGTTTGGAATAACTTGAAACATGGCAATTGTTTTGAGATCTCATTAGATCATGTTTAAGCTCTTGCATCATGTAGTTTAATCTATTAGTGGAGAACTACCGTAGAGCTTGTTAAAATTTGGTTTGCATGATTGGTCTCTCAAGTCTAGATATTTTCTGGTAAAGTGTTTGAACAACAAGGAAGACAGCGTAGAGTCTTATAATGCTTGCAATATGTTCTTGTGTAAGCTGGTTGTACCTGTTCATACTTGTGTTTGCTTCAAACAATCTTGCTAGCCCAAAGCCTGTACTTAGAGGAAATGCTTCTCCTGCATCTAAACACCTTGAGCCAAAACTCATGCCATTTGTGTCCACCATATCTACCTACTATGTGATATTTTTCTCGTCATTCCAAAGTAAATTACTTGAGTGCTACCTTTAAAATTTCATCTTTATCTTTGCATATATAGCTCATGGGACAAATAGCTTAAAAACTATTGTGGTGATGAATATGTAGTTATGTGTCTTATTTCTTATAAGTTGCTTGTTGAGCGGTAACCATGTTTCTGGGGACGCCATCAACTTTTTACCTTTGTTGGATATCATGTGAGATGCTATGTTCGTTGTCTGAAGTAAGGGTGATGTCATGATCAAATGGTTTGAGTATGCATATGTTTGAGAAGAACATTGGGCCGCTAACCAAAGCCATGTATCATGGTGGAAGTTTTCAGTTTGGACATACATTCTCACTCTCTTATGAGAATATTATCTGTTGTTGAATGCTTAAGCATGTTGTCTATGTTGTCCCGGTATGGATGTCTTAAGTTGAGATCTATTAAAAACGAGAAATCAAATGCAATTGATCTCCTTGGACCTTGTACAAATGGCATAGAGGTACCCCTTTGTGACACTTGGTTGAAACATATGTTATGCAATGATAATCCATGTAATCCAAGCTAATTAGGACAAGGTGCGGCACTATTGGTATTCTATGCATGAGGCTTGCAACTTGTATGAAGTATTATGCATAGCACATATGAATTATTACTACCGTTGAAAAAATTGTTTTTATGTTTTCAAAATAAAGCTCTAGCACAAAAATAGTAATCCATGCTTCCTCTGCGAAGGGCCATTCTTTTACTTTATGTTGAGTCAGTTTACGTACTTCTTTCTATCTTAGAAGCAAACACTTGTGTCACTGTGTGCATTGATTCTTACATGTTTACTTATTGCACTTGTTATACTACTCTATGTTGACAAATATCCATGAGATATACATGTTACAAGTTGAAAGCAATTGCTGAAACTTAATCATCCTTTGTGTTGCTTCAATGCATTCTACTTTGAATCTATTGCTTTATGAGTTAGCTCTTATGCAAGTCTTGTTGATACTTGTCTTGAAAGTACTATTCATGAAAGTTTTGCTATATGATTCAATTGTTTAGTCATTATCTTTTGTTAGCAATCTTTTGCTTCAGATCACTCCATCCATCTCATTGCTTTATGATAATGTTTAGCATGTCACTGAAATTATTTGTTGTTATCGTTACCTACTCGAGGGCCAGGAACTAAGCTAGATGCTTGATACGTCTCAAACGTATCTATAATTTCTTATGTTCCATGCTACTTTTATGACAATATCTACATCTTTTATACATACTTCACATCATTATTATGCATTTCCTGCACTAACCTATTAACAAGATGCAAGTACCGATGTCTTTACTGCTTTTGGTTTCTAAATCCCACAAAGGAAATATTCTCGGAATTGATCAAATCACGCCCGGTCTTATTTTTCCACTAAGCTTCCGGAAGACCGAAGGGATATCAAGCAAGGACGAGGCGCCGCCACCACAGGCCGCGGCCGAGGGGGCCCGCGCCGCCCTATGGTGTGCCCCCCTCGGTCCCTGACCTACCCTTCCGCCTACTTAAAGCCTTCGTCGCGAAACCCCCAGTCCACGATACGGAAAACTTTCCAGAGACGCCGCCAATCCCATCTCGGGATTCAGAGATCGCCTCCGGCATCTGGCCGGAGAGTGGGAATCATCAGAGGCTCTACATCATCATGCCTCGCCCGGATTGATGCGTGAGTAGTTCATCCTTGGACTATGGGTCAGCAGTAGCTAGTTGGTTGTCTTATCCTCTTGTGCTATCATGTTTAGATCTTGTGAGCTGCCTAACATGATCAAGATCATCTATTTGTAATGCTACATGTTGTGTTTGCTGATCCGATGAATATAGAATATTATGTCAAGTTGATTATCAATCTATCATATATGTGTTGTTTATGTTCTTGCATGCTCTCCGTTGCCAAGTTGATACTTGTAACTCCAAGAGGGAGTATTTATGCTCGATAGTGGGTTCATGCCTCCATTGAATCTGGGACAAGGACAGAAAGTTCTAAGATTGTGGATGTGTCGTGTTACTAGGGATAAAACATCAATGCTTTGTCTAAGGATATATGTGTTGATTACATTACGCACCATACTTAATGCAATTGTCTGTTGTTTACAACTTAATACCGGAAGGTGTTCTGCTAACTTAAGGTGGATTATTTAGGCATAGATGCATGTCGGATAGCGGTCTATGTACTTTGTCGTAATGCCCTTTAAATCTCATAGTGATCATCATGATATGTATTGAATCTTTATTTGTCAATTGCTCGCCTGTAATTTGTTCACCCGGCATGTTATTTATCTTATTGGAGAGACACCACTAGTGAATGTGGCCCCGGTCCATTCTTTACATCTGAATACAATCTACTACAATCATTGTTCTCTATTGTTCTTTGCAAACAAACATCATCTTCCACACAATACGTTTAATCCTTTGTTTTTCAGCAAGCTGTGAGATTGACAACCTCACTGTTACTCAAAGTATCTTGATTGTGTTGTGCAGTTCCACGTTGGCGCCGGTTTCACTGGTGTTAGCCGTGATACGTCTCCAACGTATCGATAATTTCTTATGTTCCATGCTACTTATTGATGATACCTACATGTTTTATGCACATTATATGTCGAATTTTATTGAACTAACCTATTAACAAGATGCCATGCCACTCCTTGTCTTTTGGTTTCAGAATAGTAATCTAAATATTCTCGGAATTGGACGAAATCAACGCCTGTGTTCTATTTTGACCCGGCATCCAACACCCAGAGTCGCTGAGAACTCCTGTGGGCCCAGATGACATGGTGGCGCGGCTGAGCCCTGGCCGCGCCACCCTGGGTCTGGCGCCCTGTTGACCCTCCCGCCGCCTCTTCGCCTATTTAAAGCCCCTGCATCAAAAACCCATGGAGGAAGCCACGATACGAGAAAAGTTCTAGAGCCGCCATCGCGCCAAGATCTGGGGGACAGGAGTCCCTGTCCGGCACCTGGGAGCGGGGAAGTGCCCCCGTAAGGCTTCTCCATCGACACCGCTGCCATCTCCACCGCCATCTTCATCACCGCTGCTCCCATGAGGGAGTAGTTCTCCATCGAGGCTCGGTCAGGTAGCTATGTGGTTCATCTCTCTCCTATGTAGTTCAATACAATAATCTCATGAGCTGCCTTACATGATTGAGATTCATATGATGATGCTTGTAATCTAGATGTCATTATGCTAGTCAAGTGGTTTTACTTATGTGATCTCTGGAGACTCCTTGTCCCACGTGTGTAAAGGTGACAGTGTGTGCACCGTGGGTCTCTTAGGCTATATTTCACGGCGTACTTATTCACTGTTAAGAGTAGTGAAGTGCTTATTTATATCCTTTATGATTACAATGTGCATCGTATCACAATTTATCTATGTGCTACTCTAGTGATGTGTTATTAAAGTAGTTTTATTCCTCCCGCATGTGTGCAAAGGTGACAGTGCGTGCACCGTGTTAGTACTTGGTTTATGCTATGATCATGATCTCTTGTAGATTATGGGGTTAACTATTGCTATGATAATATTGATGTGATCTATTCCTCCTACATATGCATGAAGGTGACAGTGTGCATGCTATGCTAGTACTTGGTTTAGTCGTTTTGATCTATCTTACACTTAAGGTTACTTTAAACATGAGCATTATTGTGGAGCTTGTTAACTCGGCATTGAGGGTTCGTAATCCTACGCAATGTGTTCATCATCCAACAAAAGTGTAGAGTATGCATTTATCTATTCTTTATGTGATCAATGTTGAGAGTGTCCACTAGTGAAAGTGTAATCCCTAGGCCTTGTCCCTAAATACCGATGAGTTACTACCGCTTGTTTACTCTGTTTAATGTACACCAGCAATACTACCACCATCAACTACACGCCAAAGCTATTTTCTGGCACCATTGCTACTGCTCATATATATTCATATCACCTGTATTTCACTATCTCTTCTGACTAGTGCACCTATTAGTGTGTTGACTTCTGCTTTGTGGTTGCAGGGTTGCATGGAGAGGGATATCTTTGACCTCTTCCTCCCCTAAGTTCGATAAACCTTGGGTGATCCACTTAAGGGAAAACTTGCTGCTGTTCTACAAACTCTCCGCACTTGGAGGCCCAACACTGCCTAGTGAAAGGAGGGGAACGTAGACATCAAGCACTTTTCTACGCTGTCGTGAGGGAAAAGGTAAAAGGTACACACTCCGGATCCCGGCTACTAAGCTATTTCCGGCGCCGTTGTAGGTACTCGAAGCCATTTCTTTAGACTCTGCAATTGCGATATTTGGTTTCTTGTTTACACTAGTTAGGCTTAATGGAAGACAACAATAAAATGAGAGATCTTTATGAACTTTATCTTGAATTAGGACATGATGTGTTTGAAGAAAGAATTAAAAAACCCATGGAACTTTATATGCATGATAATGGGAATGTTATTAGTATGAATGCTTTGAACACCATTGTTGCTAATGCTATGGAAAATTCTAAGTTTAAAGCTGGCTTTGATGAGCATGATATTTTTAGTCCCCCAAGCATTGAGAGAAAATTTACTTTGATGATACTTTGCCTCCCATTTATGATGATTATAATGATAGTAGTCTTTTGTTACCACCTGTTATGGAGGATAAATTTGATTATGATTACAATATACTCCTATATTTGATAGCTACTTTGTTGAATTTGCTCCCACTACAATTAATAAGAATGACTATGCTTATGTTGGGAGTAGTAATTATTTTATGCATGAGACTCATGATAAGAATGCTTTATGTGATAGTTATATTGTTGAGTTTTCATGATGCTACTGAAAATTATTATGAGAGAGGAAAATATGGTTGTAAAAAATTTCATGTTACTAAAACACCTCTCTATGTGCTGAAATTTTTGAAGCTACACTTGTTTTATCTTCCTATGCTTGTTACTTTGCTCTTCATGAACTTGTTTATTTACAAGATTCCTTTTCATAGGAAGCATGTTACACTTAAATGTGTTTTGACTTTGCCTCTTGATGCTCTCTTTTGCTTCAAATACTATTTCTTATGAGAGCATTATCATTAAAACTGCTGAGCCCATCTTACTGGCTATAAAGAAAGAACTTCTTGGGAGATAACCCATGTGTTATTTTGCTACAGTACTTTGTTTTATATTTGTGTTTTGGAAGTTGTTTACTACTGTAGCAACCTCTCCTTATCTTAGTTTTGTGTTTTGTTGTGCCAAGTAAAGTTTCTATGTCAAAGTTGATGTTATATTTGAGATGCGCAGAACAGCATTGCTGTCTGTCACGAATCTGGGCACAGTTCTCTGTAGAAAATTCGAAAAAATCTGCCAATTTACGAGCGTGATCCTCAGATATCAACTTTCATTAGTTTTGAGTTTTTCCATTTGAGCAAGTCTGGTGCCATTTCTAAATTCGTCTTTACGGACTGTTCTGTTTTTGACAGATTCTGCCTTTTATTTCGCATTGCCTCTTTTGCTATGTTGGATTTATTTCTTTGATCCACTAATGTCCAGTAGCATTATGCAATGTCCAGAAGTGAAAATAATGATTGTGTCACCTCTGAATGAGTGAATTATTAATGATGCACTAACCTCTAATGAGTTTGCTTGAAGTTTGGTGTGAAGGAAGTTTTCAAGGGTCAAGAGAGGAGAATGATATACTATGATCAAGAGGGAAAGCTCTAGCTTGGGGATGCCCCTGGTTCACCCCTGCATATTTTAAGAAGACTCAAGCGTAAGCTTGGGGATGCCCAGGCATCCCCTTCTTCATCGACAACATCATCAGGTTCCTCCCCAAACTATATTTTTATTCAATCACATCTTGTGTTCTTTGCTTGGAGCGTCGGTTTGTTTCGTTTTGTTTTGTTTGAATAAGATGGATCCTAGCATTCACTTTGTGGGAGAGAGACACGCTCCCCGTGTTGCATATGGACACATGTGTCCTTAGGCTTTACTCATAATGTTCAAGGTGAAGTCTTCTTCGTTAAATTGTTATATGGTTGGAATTGGAAAAATGCTACATGTAGTAATTCTAAAATGTCTTGGATAATGTGATACTTGGCAATTGTTGTGTTCATGTTTAAGCTCTTGCATCATATACTTTGCACCCATTAATGAAGAAATACATAGAGCTTGCTAAAATTTGATTTGCATATTTGGTTTCTCTAAGGTCTAGATAATATCTAGTATTGAGTTTTGAACAACAAGGAAGACTGTAGAGTCTTATAATGTTTACAATATGTCTTTTATGTGAGTTTTGCTGCACTTGTTCATCCTTGAGTTTGCTTCAAATTTGCTAGCCTAAACCTTGTATCGAGAGGGAATATCATGCATCCAAAACTTTTGAGCCAATATTCATGCGTGCATACTTACCTACTACATGGTATTTCTCTGCCATTCCAAAGTAAATTGCTTGAGTGCTACCTTTAAACCATTCAAAATTTATTACCTCTTATTTGTGTCAATGTTTTATAGCTCATGAGGAAGTATGTGGTGTTTTATCTTTCTATCTTGTCATTTACTTTTGACAGACTTTCACAATGGACTAGTGGCTTCATCCGCTTATCCAATAATTTTGCAAAAGAGCTGGCAATGGGGTTCCCAGCCCCAATTAATTAACTTGCATTAATAATTCTCTTCACATGTTTTGCTCTGATTCATCAGTAAGCAACTTATTGCAAACAGACACTCCTCCATGGTATGTGAATGTTGGAAGGCACCCGAGGATTCGGTTAGCCATGGCTTGTGCAAGCAAAAGGTTGGGAGGAGTGTCATCCATAAATAAAGAAAAACTAAACTAAAGTACATGTGTAAACAAAAGAAAAGAGTGATTTATCTTGCTGGTAGAGATAACGTCCTTCATGGGAGCCGCTTTTGAAAGCTGGTGGATGAGGTAGTTAGAGTGCCTACTACCATATTGACAACAACAAACACTTCTCAAAACTTTATTTTTATGCTCTCTTATGTTTCTCTAAAACCAAAGCTCTAGTAATAAATATAGTTAAATCGATGCTTCTCTTGGCTGACCATTCTTTTACCTTTTATGTTGAGTCAGTTCACCTATTTCTCCACCTCAAGAAGCAAACACTTGTGGGAACTGTGCACTGATTCTTACATACTTGCTTATTGCACTTATTATATTACTTTGTGTTGACAATATCCATGAGATATACATGTTATAAGTTGAGCAACCGCTGAAACTTCATCTTCTGTGTTGCTTCAATGCCTCTACTTTGATTTATTGTTTTATGAAGTTAACCTTATGCAAGACTTATTGATGCTTGTCTTGAAGTACTATTCAGAAAAGTCTTTGCATTATGATTCAGCTTGTTTACTCATGTCATTACCATTGTTTTGATCACATTCATTACATATGTTTACAACAATATGATCAAGTTATGATTGCATGTCACTTAAGAAATTATCTTTGTTATCGTTTACCTGCTTGGGACTGAGCATAACTAAGCTTGGGGATGCTGATACGTCTCCAACGTATCGATAATTTCTTATGTTCCATGCTACTTATTGATGATACCTACAATGTTTTATGTACATTATATGTCGTATTTACATTTTCCGGAACTAACCTATTAACAAGATGCCGAAGTGCCAGCCTCCTGTTTTCTGTTTTTGGTTTCAGAAATCCTAGTAACTCCAAATATTCTCGGAATTGGACAATCAACGCTCAGGTTCCTATTTTGCCCTAAGCATCTGGTAATAATCTCGAGAGTCGCTGCAGGGGGCCCAGGGCTCAGATGATACGGTGGCGCGGCCCGTGCCCTGGCCGCGCCACTCCCATGGCCTATCGGGAGGGCGCCCTGGTGCCCCTCCCGCGCCGCCTCTTCGCCTATTTAAAGCCCCCGCATCGAAAACCCTTACCGAGAGCCACGAGACGAGAAAAGTTCCAGAGCGCTGCCATCGCGGCCAAGATCTGGGGGACATGAGTCTCCGTTCCCGCACCCCGCCGGAAAGGAAGTGCTCCCCGGAAGGCTTCTCCAGATCGACACCGCCGGTTATTCTACCGCCATCTTCATCACCGCTTCTGCTCCCAGGAGCAGCTCTCCATCGAGGCTCGGGGCCGCACCGGTAGCTATGTGGTTCATCTCTCCTATGTAGTTCAATACAATAATCTCATGAGCTGCCTTACATGATTGAGATTCATGATGATGCTTGTAATCTAGATGTCATTATGCTAGTCAAGTGGGTTTCACTTATGTGATCTCCTCGTGGAGACCTTGTCCCACGGTGGTAAAGGTGACAAGTGGTGTGCACTGTGGTGGGTCTTCTTTAGGCTATATTTCACTAAGTACTTATTCACTGTTAAGAGCGTAGAGAAGTGCTTATTTATATCTCTCTTTATGATTGTAATGTGCATCGTATCACAAATTTTATCTATGTGCTACTCTAGTGATGTGTTATTAAAGTAGTTTTATTCCTCCTCGCATGTGTGCAAAGGTGACAATGCGTGCACCGTGTTAGTATTTGGTTTATGCTATGATCATGATCTCGTGTAGATAATTATTGCTATGATATTATTGATGTGATCTATTCCTCCTACATATGCATGAAGGTGACAGTGCATGCTATGCTAGTACTTGGTTTAGTCGCTTTGATCTATCTTACACTTAAGGTTACTAAGATGATATTATTGTGGGAGCTTGTTAACTCCTGATTGAGGGTTCGGTGTAATCCTACGCAATGTTCATCATCCAACAAAAGTGTAGAGTATGCATTTATCTATTCTGTTATGTGATCACGTTGAGAGTGTCCACTAGTGAAAGTGTAATCCTAGGCCTTGTCCCTAAATACCGCTGAGTTACTACTGCTTGTTTACTGTTTTACTGTGTTACTACTGCTGTAATACTACCACCATCAACTACACGCCAGCAAGCTATTTTCTGGCACCGTTGCTACTGCTCATATATATTCATATCACCTGTTTCACTATCTCTTCGCCGAACTAGTGCACCTATTAGGTGTGTTGGGGACACAAGAGACTTCTTGCTTTGTGGTTGCAGGTTGCATGAGAGGGATATCTTTGACCTCTTCCTCCCCGAGTTCGATAAACCTTGGGTGATCCACTTATGGGAAAAACTTGCTGCTGTTCTACAAACTCGCACTTGGAGGCCCAACACCGTCTACAAGAAAACCTAGTGTTGCGCTGCACTACACTCCTCCACCAACAACCTTCACGTGGCCCTTGACTCCCACTGGTTCGATAAACCTTGGTTTCTTTCTCAGGGAAAACTTGCTGGCCGTGCGCATCACACCTTCCTCTGCTCCCAACGGACGTGTGCATCACGCTGTGAATCACCGGACAAGGTGCGCGGTGTTTGCAGAGCTCATTGATCTAAAGTCCGATTTGAGAGCGTGGATATGTGCCCCTGGGTTGGGGCTTGTCATATTTGAGGATGATTGGGCTACACAAATACAGGTAATTCCTTTAGTTACTAAATTTGCAGTGTTATTAGGGGAGGCAGGTGCAGAAGAGGCAGTTAATCATGTTGAGGAGGTTGTATCTATTGATTGGAATACAGTTGACATAAGTGATCGGACAGATTTGGTCATTGCTCCAATGCCTAACATTCAAATGGCAACTATGTTTGGTATTTCTGTAGATGAGAAAGACAAGGAAAAGGGGAAAGATGAAGCTGCAGATGATGGTAACAGATTAAGCCAAGGCATGATGCAAGATGATGATGTGATATAGATATAGATTTAGAGTTGATGAAGAACGCTGCAGTTGATGTAGGTGATGGACATGATGATGAGCTCATCAATGTTTATAACAATGAAAATCCAGTTATTGAAGTAGGGAGATTGTTTCCAACCATGGATGAGTTTAGGATGTGTTTCAAGATTTATGCGGTTGATGCCCACAACTATAGGGGATCGCTGAAATCTTCTATGGGAAGTATTACCCAAATTTATAGTTCGACTCAAGGGAAACACAAGAATACCAATAAGACTTTATAAATTGAGAATTCACTCTCAACCACACATGTATATCAATAAACTCACAGAGCAAGTGGTGATTTTATACCATTTGATTCAAAATAGAAAGAAAATAGCAACAAATTTCCAGTTTTCACCGGAAGAAGTAATGTGAAACTTTCAGTGGCTAAAAGCATAGGCATGATGCAGCAATGGGGTAATGTATGGATGATATTGATCATGTAATGTAATCCAACTAACATAGCACTCATCTCTAATTCAGTTGTGTGTAGGAGTGTGATCCAAATATAGTTATGCATACTAACTAATATAATTTGCATATCATCTTTTGTCCTGCTTGCCCATTTCACCGGGGTCAACTTGGAACTACAAGCAATTAAGGTCTACCATTTCAATAGACCGAACAAAGCATTAAGATTCATGAACACATATAATCCTCGAACTATCACATATTCCCCTTGTTTTTTTTTCCCCACCTGTCACCTTAGGGATTCGCAGGGTCAACATAATAACAAGTAATACACTTTGCAGATAAATACAACATATATATGATAAAGCAATATAGGTTCAATACTGAAATCATGTCACTCGTCTAGTAACAAGCATTAAACATAGCGAAGGTGTACCAACATTCATACAAGAATATCTTCAAGATGAACACCTAAAATCTCGATACATATGGAGGATTACATGATCAATTTCATCCAAAACCCATCCACCTATTAAGCCTACAGAGAAGTACTCACTCATGGTGATGGAGTAAGTCCAAGGAGAAGAAGATGACGTGGTGGCAAGTGATGATGAAGAATCCCCAAAATCCTTCTCCCCGGGGTGGAGAGTGTAGGAACAATCAATTTCCTAAAATGAAGATCGTGTGGCTCAAGTGTTTCCGCTTCCCGCGAAACGTCGTGTCCTTCCAGGGGGTAGGTTTTTAGGGTATATAATGCACCTCGCGAAGGGGGAGGCGGGACGACGATTGAGGGCCGAACGGGCACGCTGCCGCGCCCCAAAGAGGCTAGGGCGCGCCACCTGGCCTCGTTCTGGGCCTCGTGGCTCCCCTCTCGCGATCCAAAGCTCCAGGTCCCTTCTTTTGGTGAAAAACTTCCGTTGTATTTTTCCCTGATTTTATTTCCTGCGAAAACTTGACAAAAAGGAGACTTTGCTAAAAACCCAGAGCAAATCTTTGAGCAAAGTGCTTGGAAAAGTAGATACATTTGAGATGTATCAACTCCCCCAAGCTTAGCTCGTTGTTTGTCCTCAAACAACTCAAACACAATGTAGAAGCGATAAAAGATTTTGACAAGAACTTTGCTCTATGCATGCAAAAATAATTTAACATGGCAAGTATTCGATACATAGCTTCACAAATGAATGACAAAGTGTTACTAAATATGGACTATGTTCATGTTCCTCTGTCTATGCATGGTGTAAAGGATGTACTATATGGCATCACTATTTGGACAAGATTAATTGGTAGTAGCAAAGTAAAGCCCCATCGTATTTGATTGAATCATGAGCAAGGTTGTTGAGACCTTTTGATTATTTCACTTATTGACTAGTAATTTCATCATACTTGCATTGCAAAACCAAATAATGGGAGGATGGCGTATCCTTCCAGTCCCTTAACATTCAGACTCTCATAGAGGACTCATACATGAGTAAGAAGCTAGTATTTTTGGTTAATAGTAAGGTGGAATGGCAAGGTAGGTGTTTTGCTTATTAGCTCTAACACCTTATGAGTGGAAGGGGTGCATCCCTTTTTAGCATATGAGTCAACGGGCACTTCTTTGTTTTAGCGCTTTTTGTCTTCAAATCACCCAACTCATTAGGTTCTATCTCTTCTCCTTATTTCCTCACTTTTTTATTTCTTTTTCCAATCTCTCATTTTTTCACTCTTCTAATTTAGGAGGCTCTTTGCTGAAACTTTCACCATGATTAGGGCATGGCTTTTGTTAGCGGCCCACTGATCTTCTCTCATGAGTACCACAATGAGGTACCTCCATGCCGCATGTACAAAAGACCAAAGGAGATAGATATCTTGTAACACCCCAGGTTTCCAGATAGTTGCAGGGTATATTTAGGAAAGGGGTGTGCATTTCATTGCAAAAACTGGGAAAATTTCACGCTTAATTGCATAAAAATGTAAGAGGGGTCAAGTTTCTCTCTCGACACTATCTAGGGTTTAGGGTTTCAAGAGTGCGACAAACTTGTTCCTGACATGACCTCTTTTGAAATTAGGGTTTTGAAAAGAGAGGGGAGAGTTTGCATGATTGAATTATTTGATACAATGAAATTATTTGAATTAATATTCAAACTCAAACAATTCAAATTGAATAAGGCAATAGATATTTAAAAAAATATTGAAATCACAATGCAATTCAAATAACAAGACAATGAATATAAATTACAAATAGCTCAATAAGGAAATTTGAGCTTTATTGATAAACACACAAGATACAATGTCTTTACAATATCCAATTATGTTACAACAAATTGAATTGGAATTAAATAAACAAAAGAAAAAAGGAAATATACAACAATACTATATAAACCTATGCTAAACCTAGCTAATCGTAGTTCACGTTGATCATGTTGATCACTTGATCTTCTTAAACCTGCACAAACACAAACAGAAAAGCACAAGTGTGTACCAAGTGGCAATGCCACTTGGTTGTTAAGAAAAATGACCATAAGGTGATATACACCAACACCAGCCAAGCTGATCCACACTGGATCAAGTCCCGACAGGAACACACACACACACAGCTCACAAGGCCTGGTGCATGCCTCACAACACACCAACACTTTGGCTAGTCACGGATGCAACATAGCTTTATTGCTCATCAAGCAAGAGCCTCGCCAGAATATAAATAAAGTAGGCCTCAAAATCAACCATCCATCGGCTACGCTTGAGCAAAGAGCTCACAAACCACCAAGAACATCAAGAACAGTATAGTTGTTCAAGTTGTTCTTCATTCAGAAATACCAAACCATAGAACTGGTGTGAAGATGAGCAATTAGGAGGAGAAGGACCAATCAATCCGTAAGAAACCTGGCCAACTTTCACATCAACCACATATAATCTAGGAGTCGAGTGAGGTATATCAAACTCATGAATAAACTCCTAGGATTTTGTTCATAAATGCATAAGCATGGTCAACAGGAAAAGCTCACAGGGTAGAAGTACCATGTTTAATCATCATTTGGTCATAGACCAAGTGATGTTGGCAAAGAAATTAAAATCTAGGAATTAAACCAAGCCATATACCCTCGTTATGCCAACACCAATAAAACAGTAGCACATCCGTAAGGAACTAGAAAGGACTAAATCACTTTGCTAGAATCACCTAGCAACACCAAAATTTTTAAAACCATCGTAAAAACTTTTTATTTGTCTTTATAGTTTTCAACATCAAATCCATACTGGCAATCATGAATTGATCACCCAGTATGCACTATTCCATCCACATCAAGCCATACAATAGTAGGAGTTAACCAAATACAAGAAGACACCATCGCTGAGGTCAGCAAACAACAAAACCATCCAAACAAGCAAAGGATAAATATTTATCATCACTCAATTAAGTTCAAAATATAGTTGGGGTACCCAACAATAGTTGGCATCCATCCAAGCTTTAATAGCACATCAAATGAATCACTACTGCACAAGCAGTTCATCCATTTATCAGACAATAATACATCAAATTAGGCAACATCATGCATACATGGATACTATACAAGTATCTATGACATCAACAAACCATCCAGCATGCAGCTTGCTTCTACAAGCATGAGCAGCCACCAGTACATGGTGAGCAACTACAGAGATACAGATAGATGAGCAATAGTATAGGACAAGTAAGTAGAAGTTATTACAAGCAATGGGTCGCTATGAATCATAGCACTTGATGACCAGCTTTTTGATCACTCTGGACATCTCATTATTATTGTAAGTACGCAATGAAGAATCCTCACCCAAAATGGTAAGCTGTTACAGAGGAGTGCATTTAGATGCAGTAGCAATTACATGAAGCCAGAATTTATAGATGTATTGCATCCAGCAAGCTCACAATCATTAGGTAGATATACACTGGACAAGTTAACCCAAATAGAGCAGCAGAAGGTACTGAGAGCATGGCATGCTAGCAAAAACAACACATCAACCACTGGCACTTCTAGCAAGCATCGCTAGCGCAGAGCGTATGTGCAATCAGCAGAGGAAGGGGAGGAATTGAGCTAGCCAGCTATCCAACTAATCCGTCGCAGAGCTGCACATCGCTGAAGCCCAGCCATAACAACAGAGCAAGGCCAGACCGTAAGGGAACCAGCTGGCAGCACCAGAGGAAGAAGGAGCGTAGAGAGAGGAGAAGCGGTCATGCACCCGGAGCCACAACGTTGCACGTGCTGACCCTCGGGATGGCACAAATGCACAGATGGGCTATGATAGTCACGCAAGCCGGCGACCAAGCTCGGCCACGCCAGCAATCGATGCCACCAAAGACAACTCAACAAGTCGCTACAGCACCGGCATCCAGAGACGCTGCTCGACGCGAATCTCCATGCCACCGTTAACCTGTTGTAGTAGGGGTCGGTGTATGTTAGTGGAGAAGCTCCTCTTCCAAATCGACGCAGACAACATGAACTGGCGTCGCGTGGCGCTTCGATTGCGACCCACGGCGAGGTCTAGGACCGCTGGTGTCGGCCGGAGGAGGCCGGCGACACTGGAGGCGAAAGGGGATCACGAGAGCAAGGAGAGGATTAAGGTTAGGGTAACGCGGGGAGAGAGTGGGGAAGTGAGGTTAACATGGCCGACCACGCGACATGGTCCGCCAACGACAAAGTTGGACCGACGGGCCTAGAGGGCATTTTGGTCATTTGACCAATTTTTTTTAAAGAATCTAGAAATAATTCCAAAATCCCTAGAAAAACTCTAAAAAATAAAATAAAATATGTATACCACTTTAAAAAATATGTTCTATGCAAAACAAATGCTTCCATGAAATTTTAAACAAAATTAAAAAAATAATTATTAAGGAAAATTACAAAGGAAGTTGTATAAGATAACTAACCCTTTAAAAATTTTAAAAAGGAATATTTAAATCAAACCTTATTTTCTTAACAATTAATCAAAGAAAATAAATATTTTCTTTGAACATAACTCTTTATAAGTTATTTTATATAACTCTTAAGGAGGATATATAAAGCTTTCTCATCCTAAAATTCTAAAAATTAAGAGCAAAACCCTAAACATCAACTGGGGGATAACCAACACTAAAACCCTAAAGCATACATCATTTGGATCTTTAACCATTGCCCTTATGAGACAATGATGCTAATTTTCAGAAACCGAGGACAAGGGTCACTTCCACACCATCCACCTCAATATCTTGCGCCTGTGCAAGTTCATATCGCTTTCTCATGACACCTTGCATTTCTACCAAATTACTTGCAAAGTATTATACTTATCAATCCTGTATTAAAGCAAAGTATTACTTTCACAATTGTGAATATGACTATGTGGTGGACAATGGAACCATGGTATGAGTATGGTGGATGTTCCATTGCATTGGGTTATCCATCTAGGACTTAACAACAAATGTCGCCCGTTGTTTCTTGCTACTGCAATACTCCGTGGTTTTTTCACTATAAGATCCGAGTGGGAGTTGCAGAAGTCACTCGTTCTTTTCCTCTCGGATATCAACAAAGGCCACTTCCGGTGGGTCATTGGCTGATGCTAAGGAAAGGAACCCCATTATCGCTTCCTACCCGCTTGGTGTATTCACGAGGGGTTGTAGGTGTCCAGGCTGCGCTGAGGGGTGTTTAACATGTGAAGGCTAAACTCAAACTCATCATGGCTAGTGAGGATGCGAGGTCGCGGGAAGGAAGGCCTAGTGATTGGCTAAGACTTTATACCTAGCCTCACACCAAGGAAGTGTGGATTTAAACTCATAGCCCGACTCCCAACAACAATAAGCAGCATAAGATCTCTTATGGATGCATGAACACACCTCTACGTAGTGTATCACCTGTGGCTTGTCACCTCCTCGTTCCAGGTTTGGAAATCGGCGAATGACGCCGGAAAGGAACTCCATGAAGTTCTAGACACCATGAAGGTCGACTGACATAGTTCTTCAGAATAAAAACAACCTTTTGAAGAAATGTTTACAAAAAATATGCATTGCCTTGGACTTTCTGGTTCATGGTTGTAGTTAGTGCATTAAACACCCCTTTCCTATAATGAACTTGTTGAGTACGCTCGTACTCATCCCTCTTTGAATCCCATGCTTAGATTACCATAACAATACGGAGGAGACCAACGAAGGAGCTGAGAACGCGGAGGATGTCTACTACGAGGAGACAGACTTGTCGGGAGGCATCAAAGGGGTGGACTACGTGATCGAGTATGGAACGGAGGAATCTGATGAGGAGGCATAAAGAGCGGATTCGTTATCTTAGTAGTAGTCGAGCAACACCGAATATTATAGAATAAAGCTGCTCGAGTAGTCATGGTACTTAGCCTACTTCTACCACTAGCTTATATGTTTAGTAGAGTTCAACTAGAACTATCGAGTTATCCTCTATGGATCCAGGAGGAGCTCCATTGTGATGTACATTTTTGGCTTGTAATAATATTAAGGTATTAAGTGACCAGCTATGTTTCTATTAAATTACCCGAGGGATGTAATATTTGTGGATTGGTACTTCGCAACTGTTATATCCACGACCAGCATAATTCAACATGCAGTGGTATGCATGGTCACCACATATCTATACTATAGGCCATCCATATGGGGACAACATGAACAACAAATGGCGAGCATCCTCTTAACTCTCTCTCACTTTTTTCTCTGAATATTTTTCTTTCTTTTCCTTCTATTTCTCTTTTCTATTTTTCTTTTCTTTCTAGGATGTGGCTCAATGGTTCAGGGATAAAAATAATAATGGTTGGTCAACTAAACATACTATCAACCGACTTATATATGTTTCAACGATGAGTTCTGCCATTTAAAGGGCTGGACTATCACACAAACATCAACCTTCATATTTTAAAGACACATAGGAATATAATTCATCATTGAATATGTGCCAAGTCTGCAATAACAAGTATGGTGGGATGCATAGACGTTAGTCAAAACCACTAGCTCTCAATCATGTATATACAACATTAATCAATAATATCTCACTTGCATCATAAATGGAGAAGAGAACACAAAGATAGTAGACATCTAATACCACTTTCCCAAGTATTGATGAAACTATGCACAAGTATTTGCTATCATTAAATTCCATACATGAATATAGCAAAGGTGTCATACCTATTTTATCGATCCTCACATACAGTTTCATCATCGTTGTTTTCCCTCTCCCAACCGGAACTGCAAATATAGAATTAAGAGATTTCAACTTGGTTCACTCTAAGCATCTCTTACAGTTGCAACCTTAAAAATATGATGTCAATAAGGTGTATCATGTGGCTGGGATCCATATAAAAGTATAGCATTCATTTTGGACCCATAGAAAATTCAACTAGCCACTTTTAGTGATGAAAAATAAAGCATGTCAATAAATTCCAGCAACTGTGCAACCCTTTTTAGCCCCACTTAAACATCCCAGGATTTTTTTTTCCAATTTTTGTGAGAGTAGGGAATGAATAGTTTTAAATGCCTGCAAAAGTGAGCTCCCCTACCCCAAGGAGGAGCCAAAAGAGCCAAGGAGGGAAGATGGCGTGGTTTTATTATCTATGTGTTTTTTCGTGTTTTTTCTACTTTTCATGCGTGTTTTTATTATCTATGTTTAGTTGTGTGCGTTTGTGTCGTGTCCGTGGGTTTATGTAATGCTACTATCGTGTTATATTTTATCTATCGTGTTATATTTTATCGATGTGGTTATAGTTCGTCAAAAAATCTATTTTGTCTAATTAAAGTTTGCATACTTTTATCTGTAGAAGTTTTCATTTTATTTGGCCTAAGATGGATGAATAGCTCGTGCAAACTAAGCCTTCTCAATATTTGGCCTATTTCGTTTTATTTGGTCTTAGATGGCCTAAAATGCATTGATGTTTATTTCGTTGTTATAGGACAATCCACATTTTTCGTACACACACAAAATTAGTTGCAATGGAAACTATTCATCTCAGTCGATGTTGTTCACTTTGTGAAGGAATTTTTTATCGTAGCTATGTCACATAACATGATTTTTTATAATCATGTTTAATTTTTTTATAATTTTCTTACAAATTGTTGTAAAATTTGTTGTACATCATGTTCATATTTTTTCGATTTTTTTGCAACAAATATGCACCGTGTAAAATGGCCTCCAATGTATTGATGTTTATTTCGTAGTTATAAGACAATATATTTTTGTCTACACTATCACTTAAAGTTTTTTTTTGAATAACAGCAGGAGAGCTGCTGTGTTCATTGCATTAGAGGAGAAGATTTACAGAATAAGAAGGCCCTAAAACGGGTGACTTCCGGAGAAAAACAAAGGGTACAAACTCAACCAAGGTCGAAAGGTGTCTCTCCTACCTGGATGAAAAGTGGGATGGGGCACCTGCGATTCTCCAGACATCTATCTCCTCTATGGTTTTCGCGTTCATTGCGCTTGCTGGCATCTCTTTCTTCTCGAAGATTCGTCTGTTGCGCTCTTTCCATAGCTCCCAACTGACAGGTCTTTCCATATCACTTAAAGTATAGGTGGGCTTCTTTTCTCAATGGGCCAAGGGCAACAATTACATATTTTTTTCCAGAACGCAACACTTCGTCAACTGACGAAACTGAAGAAACGTAGAAACTTTGGGTTGAATTGCTGCCACATTTGATTCATGACGAAAAGCCAGCGCCCAAGTTATGCATCTCATTGAGCATACATTCAAACACAAACTAACATAACCAGATGATTTAAAATAGGAACCACAATAATAAGCACGTCTAACGACTGATCAACTAAAGGTAAACAATTTCTAGAGAAATTATACAGAAATAAAATGCTGTTGTGATCACATTTGCCTGCTTCTTCAAAGCAACTATCTGCCTTAGGTGCTTGTTCGGTTTCTTCACTTCTCCAATCAGTTCCCTATCACACGTGTTAAATTTCTCCATCACTGGCGTTGATTGAACTCCTGGGTTACGCCCCTCCTAAAATCAATGATACCCTCCACTTCAAGCCTCTCAACTCGTACTCATCAATTCACTCAAGATGGTAACATTTCTTCAGATTCTGAAATAGAAACACATGAACCTAATTCCCAAATCCGTGGAAAAATCAAAAAGTCTGCACAAATTACAGAAAAGGGAAACGGATAACTTAGATCTAACCTTTCCCAGCTCGGGCTTGCTCTCACACTTCACAAATTCTCGCCCAAAGTACCCATTATCCTCCTTGATTGTAACCAATCGCTTCAATGGTACTTCATGGTGTGCAACAGACATCTTGTCACCGTGGGGGCAAAGGCTCCCACATAGGCCATGAGGGGCGGGAGGCTGCACTAGAGGCCGACATAAATCGTTGGTCATAGTCGCGCGACGTCGCTGGAGAAGAAGAAGAATGAGCGGATCCGAAATGGGGGTGGCAGGCGGGCGGCGGCGGCAGGCATGCATGGGTGAGCGGAGAGATCTGAAGCAGAGGAGCTGAGCTGGGCCAGTTGTAGGTCCCACACCCAGGGTCCTGTGCCCACCGTATCGTGTGGGCCGTCACGACGTGGATAAGTTGGGGTCCCGCCAATTCACATAATCCAAACTTTTTAACGACCTCTACCGAGCTTAAGGCATGTGTCGCAGAGAGCTATTTAGCCGCGCTAACTGCCGCAGCTATTCGTATCGAAGGATATTGCGTTTCAGCCAATTCCACTGAAAGATGTCGCATAGGAGCTATTCACCCAATATTTAACCGCATCATCGGACCAAAACAATCTTTACGTGTTACCCCAAAGGAATATTCCTGTGGTTTTCCCTGTTTTCACCCCTCTCGCTTTTCCACCGTGATCATTAATGAAGGGCTCCATTGATTAACAATACTTCTAGTAAATTTTTGCATCTACATAATGATTCTACCTTATTTAGATGAAAATTTCGTGCTCCTAAAAATCTGGTTATACTTCTTACTTTATTTTTTCAATGGCATTGTATCTAACCTCCTTTTTTTCTATTATTGTGTTTGAAATTCCTCCTAAATATAGAAGCAACTTAATACTTCATATGTTTTTTCTCATATATACACAATCATGCGATAAAAAAGATAGCACTCCGGATGTTAGATTTTTTTTCAGGAGCGCAACGATGTGAGAAAAAAGATCTAGTGCTCGACTATAGCTGGTGACGCCATTTGTAGGATAACGTAGCATAGAAAACAAAAAATTTCCTACGGCGAACACTCAATCCAAGCCAAGATGCAATCTAGAAGACGGTAGCAACGAGGGGATTATCGAGACCCACCCTTGAAGAGATTCCAAAGCCTACAAGAGGAGGCTCTTGTTGCTGCGGTAGACGTTCACTCGCCGCTTAAAAGCGCGGAGAAGATCTTGATCACGATCGGTTCCGCCGCCACGAACGGGCACAGCACCTCCGTTCTCGGTCACACGTTCGGTTGTTGATGAAGACGACGTCCACCTCCCTGCCTGGCCGGGCAGCTGAAGTAAAGAGTTCCTCCTTGAATCCGACAAAGACGACGGCGGCAGTCGGTGGCGGTGGAGAAATCCGGTGGAGCTTCGCTAAGCCGCATGGGATATGGTGAGGAGTCACCAGGGCTTGGGGAGGGGGTGGCCGGCCTCTAAGGGGTGCGGCCAAAGCTGAGGCTTTGGTGTGGCCGGCCCCCTCCCCTTGGCCCTCATTATATAGGTGGAACACCCAAGAGTTGGTCTACAAGTCTTCGAATAAGACCCCAAACCAAAACCTTCCCAACTAGGACTCCCACCCAAAGGTGGGATTTCCACTTCCCATAGGGGGGGTGGCCGGCCCCCTATGGTGGAGTCCACTTGGGACTCCACCCCATCTAGGGCTGGCCGGCCATGGAGGTGGAGTCCCTTGTGGACTCCACCTTCCTGGGTGGTTCCTTTCGGACTTTTCTAGAACCTTCTAGAACCTTCCATAGAATCTTTTCCGCGACATTTTATTCACATAAAATGACATCCTATATATGAATCTTTATCTTGGACTCATTCAACCTCGTGATGTCCTGATTCTATCCGGACCAACAAATATTCAACTCCATTCCATATTCAAGTTCTACCATTTCAACATCCAACTTCAAGTGTGTCCCTACGGTTCGCTAACTATGCGGACATGGTTGAGTACTCACTCCCACCAATAACCAATAGCGGGATCTCGAGATCCATAATGGCTCCTACATATTCAATGATGACTTTAGTGATCGAATGAACCATTCATATATTATACCAATTTCTTCGTCACGCGACATTTTACTTGTCCGAGGTTCGATCATCGCATCACACTATACCTTGTTCAACCTCGCCTCTTGACAAGTACTCTTTACTCGCACCGTGGTATGGTCTCTATGAACTTATTCATATGCTTGCAAGACATTAGACGCCATTCCACCGAGAGGGCCTAGAGTATATCTATCCGTTATCGGGATGGACAAATCCCACTTATTGATCCATATGCCTCAACTCATACTTCCCTTCCGGATACTTAATCCCACCTTTTATAACCACCCATTTACGTTAAAGTGTGGCGTTTAATGTAATCAAAGTACCTTTCCGCATAAGTGATTTTACATGATCTCATGGTCATAAGGACTAGGTAACTATGTATTGAAAGCTTATAGCAAAAAACTTAATGACGAGATCTTATGCTACGCTTTAATTGGGTGTGTCCATTACATCATTCATACAATGATATAACCTTGTTATTAATAACATCCAATGTTCATGATTATGAAACTAATCATCTATTAATCAACAAGCTAGTTAAGAGGCTTCACTAGGGACTTCTTTTGTTGTTTACATATCACACATGTATCAATGTTTCAGTTAATACAATTATAGTATGGTATATAAACATTTATCATAAACATAAAGATATATAATAACCACTTTTATTATTGCCTCTTGGGCATATCTCCAACACTCTCCCACTTGCACTAGAGTCAATAATCTAGATTACATTGTAAGGTACCTAACACCCATGGCATTCGGGTGTTGGTCATGCTTTGCCCTAGGGAGAGCTTTAGTCAACGGATCTGCTACATTCAGATCAGTGTGTACTTTGCAAATCTTTACTTCTCCATCTTCGATGTACTCGCGAATCAAATGAACGCAGCTTGATATGCTTCAGCCTCTTGTGTGACCTTGGTTCTTGTGCATTGGCGATGGCACCCATGTTGTCACAGTAGATGACTAGTGGGTCCAATGCACTAGGAACCACACCGAGCTCTACAATGAACCTCTTCATCCATACCGCTTTTGATGAAGCCTGAAGCCGCTGTGTACTCCGATTCTGTTGAGGATTTCGCCACTGTGCACTGCTTCGAGCTTGCCTGTACCATCGTGTGACCATTCAATATAAACACGTACCCAGATTGTGACTTAGAGTCAATGATCAGTGTTCCAACTTGCATCGGTGTAACTTGTTACAACGAGCTCTGGTCACCTCCATAACAAAGAAACATATCCTTAGTTCTTCTCAAGTACTTCAGGATATTCTTGACCACGTCCAATGTTCCATTCCTGGATCACTTTGATATCCGCTAGTCAAACTAACAGCATGTGATATATCCGGTCTTGTACATAGGATGGCATACATGATAGAGCCCACTGCCGAGGCATAGGGATCTGACTCTATCCTTTCTCTTTCTTTCTCTCTCTCTCTCTAGCCTGTCCTTGAGTCTTACTCAAGACCTTGCCTGGTAACATAGGTAAGAATCCTTTCTTACTTTCGCCCATTCTAAACTTCTTTAGAATCTGTCCTGGTATGTACTCTGTGATAGCCCTATTAGACGTCTTGATCTATCTCTATAAATCTTGATGCCTAATATGTATGATGCTTCACCAAGGTCTTTCATTGAAAAAACTATTATTCAAATAACCCTTTACACCGCTTAACAGTTCTATATCATTCCCAATCAATAATATGTCATCTACATATAATATCAGAAATGCTATACAGGGCTCCCACTCACTTTCTTGTAAAGACAGGCCTCTCCAGACACTGTATAACCCCGAAGTCTTTGATCACCTTATCAAAACATCGGGTTCCAACTTCTCGATGCTTGCTTCACCATAGATTGAACGCTGAAGTTTGTATACTTTGTCAGCATTTTTAGATCGACAAAACCTTTGGGTTGTACTATATACAACTCTTCCCAATGTCTCCATTAAGGAACGCCGCTTTGACATCCATCTGCACCAAATCTCATAATCAAAAATGCAGCTATTGCTAACAAAATCCTCACAGATTTTAGCTTCGCTTGCTGTGTGAGAAAGTCTCATCGTGTAGGCCAACACTCTCTTGAATTTGTTTCAAACCTCATGAAGTAAGTCGAGCTTTATAGACAAAAGTATCATTACCATCGTGTATCCTGCTTTTTCTTGAAGATCCATTTATTCTCGACAGCCCTGCGGCCAGGTAATTCTACCAAAGTCCATACTTTGTTATCATACATGGATCCTATTTCGGATTTCATGGCTTCTGCCATTTGTTGGAATCTGGGCTCATCATCGCCTCTTCATACGTCGCACGGTCTTCATCATTGTTATCCACAATCATGACATTTGTGACATGATCATACCAACTGAGTACCCATCCTTTGTCGACATATGCTATAGTTCAAAAGAGCTGTCTCATTTGAAGTTTCATGATCATTATCATTAGCTTCCTCTGTCGCCGGTGTAGGCGGTACATTTTCCGGTACTGCACTACTCTGATCAACGAGTAGAGATTCTTCAATCTCATCGAATTCTACTTTTCTTCCAGTCACTTCTTTAGCGAGAAATTCTTTCTCAAGAAAGGTTCCGCTCTTAGCAACAAAGATCTTGCTTCGATCTGTGATAGAAAGTGTGTTCTATAGTTTCCTTTAGGGGTATCCTATGAAGACGATTTCTCCAGCTTTTGGTTCAGCTTGTCCTCGTTGAATTTTTACATAGGCTTACAACCTCAAACTTTTTAGGAACCATACCTAGGTTTCTTATTTTAAACCATAATTCACACGTGTGTCGTTTAACGGATTTTGATGGTGCTCCATTTAAAGTGAATGCGGCTGTCTCCAATCCATAACTCCAAAATGATAAAGGTAAATCAGTAAGAGACATCATAGAACGATCCATATCTAAGAGAGTTCGACATTAATGCCTGTATACACCGCTTACAGTTTCGCCAAAAGTCAATTGTGAGCATTCGCATTTCTTTAAATCGCATGCCAAACTCATAACTTCAGATATTCACCTCCTCGCATCGATCGTGAAATTTAATCTTCGTTACGCTGATTTCTACTTCACTTTGGAATTCCTTAAACTTCTCGAAGGTTTCGGATTTATGTTTCATTAAATAGATATACCCATATCTACTTAAATCATCTGTGAAGGTTAGGAACATAACGAGCAATCATCGCTACGATGTTGCCACCATCGTCCACACACATCTCAGATGTACGATTTCAATAAGTCATGAGTCGTCCATCACAATTCTAGAATGGAGTCTTAGTCATTTTTCCCATCGTGACATGCTTCGCGATCTATCAAGTGACTCCGGAAATAAGTGATTCGGGCAAATCCATCAAAGATGAGTTTCTTCATGCTTCACTCCAATATGACCAAGCCGACGTGCTACATATAAGTAGAATTATCATTCAATTTAATCGCTTTACATCAATGTTAAGTGTATATGTGTATCACTACTATCGAGATCTATCAGAAATAAGCCATTCTTTTGTGTTGCTCGACCATAGATATTATTGATAAAAATAGAACAACCATTATTCTCTTGCACTTGAATGAATGAAACCCATTTGCATTAAACAAGATCCGCATATAATGTTCATGCTCAATTGTACATAATAACAATTATTTAGCTCCATATAATCCCTAAGGTAGATGTAGAGGAAGCGTGCCCCGACTGCGATCACATTGACCTTGATCCGCTTTCCAACGCGCATCGCCACTTCATCTTTCAAAGAATGTCTGCTATTCTTAGTTCCTTTCGAAGCTTACAAATATGAGCAATCAAATCGATTAAATACCCAGGCATTTCAGAACGAACTAGTGGGAGATAAATATCTATAACATGTATATCAAGATATACCTTCTTTCTTCTTGACAAGGTCGCTTCTTCAGATCTCTAAATACTTGAGCACCACGCCTAAAGGTCCCTTCTCATAAAGAATAGCACTCAAGATCAGGCTTAGGCCGCTTCTGTTTCTGATAGGAGGCGTGGGCGCTTTCTTGCCAATCCTCTTGAATTTTCCTTGACTTGCCCTCCGCTTTCTTGAAACTGGTGGTCTTGTTGACCATCAACACTTGGTGCTCTTTCTGATCTCAATCTCAGCAGTTTTTAGCATGCCAAAGAGTTCAGAAAACTCCTTGTTCATGTTCTGTATATTGTAGTTCATCACAAAGTTCTGGTAACTTGGTGGCAGTGATTGAAGGACACGATTAATCCCCAAATTTAGAACTACTATTCCCAAGTCACCGAGTTTCTTCGCATGCTCGGTCATGGCGAGCATGCTCACTGATGGAGCTGCCTTCTTCCATCATACACCAAAAATGTTTTGATGCTTCACAGCATTCCACGGCCGCATGAGTCTCAAAAATAGTCTTCAACTCTTTTATCAACTCATGAGGATCGTGGTGCTCAAACCGTTTTTGAAGATCGGATTCCAGACTGCATAAGATGGCACACTGAACTTGAGAGTACCGAGTTTTCCGAGTCACGTAAACATTCTTTACTTCATCGGTTTCAGTTTCTGCAGGAGGGTCACCTAGCGGTGCATCAAGCACATATTGTAGATTTCCGCCATTGAGGAAGATCCTCACATGACGGAACCAATGAGAAGTTGCTACCGTTGCTCTTAAGCTTTTCTTTCTAGAACCGGTTAAAATTGATTGGGGACGCCATATCTACAAATATATTTGCAAAAGTTTAGACTAAGTTTATGACAAATTGAGTTCAAATTTTAATTCAACATAATTAAAAATCTAGGTGAACTCCCACTCAAAACAATATCCCTCGTATTGTCTTAGTGATCACACGAACCAAATCCATCACACCTATGCCCGATCATCACGAGACAAGATGTAATTTCAATGGCGAACACTAAAAGTGTTCATCATATCAATCATATGATTCATGCTCTACCTTTCGGTATCACGTGTTCCGAGACCATGTCTCTACATGCTAGGCTCGTCAACGCCACCTTAGTATCCGCATGTGCAAATCTGGCTTGCACTCATTGTATGTACTTATCGAATTTATCACACCCGATCATCACGAGATGCTTCAAACGATAATATCTGATAACGGTGCTACGAAGGATGAACACTTTATTATCTTGAGATTTTAGTGAGAGTGATTATCTTATAATGCTACCGTCGCGATCTAAGCAAAATAAGATGCATAAAGTGATTAACATCACATGCAGTTCATATGTGAGATGATATGGCCCTTTTGTTTGCGCCTTGATCTTCATCTCAAAGCACGGACATGATCTCCATCATCAACGGGCATGATCTCCATCATCGTCGTCGTAGCGTCAAGGTCACTTGCGTCTTCATGATTGTCCTCCATGTAGCAACTATTACAACTACTTTGAAATACTACCCAACATGAAATTTAAAGACAACTAAAGGCTCCTGCCGGTTGCCCCAATACAATAATGATCATCTCATACATATTCATCATCAAGCATTATGGCCATATCACATCACCAAACCCTCAAAAACAAGTTAGACGTTTCCTTTCTAATTTGGTTTGCATATTTTACGTGGTTTAGGTTTTCGAGCAAGATCCAATCTACCTACGAACATGAACCACAACGGTGATACTAGTGTTATCAATAGAAGAGTAAATTGAATTTTCACCATAGTAGGAGAGACAGACACCAGAAAGCCACTTATACAATACAAGTTGCATGTCAAGCGTGGAGTTAAATCTCATGAACGCGGTCATGTAAAGTTAGTCCTAGCAAGCCGCTTCATCCCACTATGCCACAAAAGATGCAAAGTACTCAACTAAAGATAATAAGAGCATCAACGCCACAAACCATTGTGTTCTACTCTTGCGTAACCATCTATGCATAGACACGGATCTGATACACTGGAGGATAACGTAGCATAGAAAACAAAATTTTCCTACCGCAACACTTATCCAAGCCAAGATGCAATCTAGAAGACTCGTAGAGGCAACGAGGGGGGTTATCGAGGTCTCACCCTTGGAAGAGATTCTGTGCTTACAAGAGGAGGCTCTTGTTGGGCTGCGGCAGACGTTCACTTGCCGGCTTGCAAAAGTGCGTAGAAGATTCATCACGGATTTGCTCGCGCCATTTAACGGGCAAAGACTTCTCCGTACTTCGGTCACATCGTTCGGTTGTTGATGAAGACGACGCTCCACCTCCCTGCTCCAAATGCAAGAGGAAGTAGAGTAGCTCTTCTGAATCCGACAAGACGATGGCGGGTGTCGGCATGTGAGAACCGCGGAGTCAGCTAAGCGCAAGGGATATGTGCTGAGGAGCGACAAGTAGTTTGGGGAGAGGGGGTGGTCGGCCACTATGGGGCGGCCAAGCTTGAGGCTTTGGTGTGGCCGGGCCCTCCCCTTGGCTCCCTATTATAGGTGGAACCCCAAGAGGTGGTGTCCAAGTCTTCGAACAAGACCCCAACTGTGTCCTTCCATATGGTGGGTAAAACCTAGCCCAACTAGGACTCCCACCCAAAGGTGGGTTTCCCACCTCCCATGTGGGGGGTGGCCGGCCCCCTATGGTGGAGTCCACTTGGGACTCCACCCCATCTAGGGCTGGCCGGCCATGGAGGTGGAGTCCCATGTAGACTCCACCTTCCTTGGTGGTTTCTTCCGGACTTTTCTAGAACCTTCTAGAACCTTCCATAGAACCTTCCGCGACATTTTATTCACATAAAATGACATCCTATATATGAATCTTATTCTCCTGACCATTCCGAAACTTCTCGTGATGTCCGGGATCTCATCCGGAACCCAACAAATATTCGAACTCCATTCCATATCTGAGTCTCGCCATTTCATCCAACTTTTAAGTGTTACTCCACGGTCTGCGTAATCCATGCGGACATGGTTGAGTACTCACTCCGACCAATAACCAATAGCGGGATCTGGGAGATCCATAATGGCTCCCACATATTCAACGATGACTTTAGTGATCGAATGAACCATTCACATACGATACCAATTCCTTTGTCACGCGATATTTTACTTGTCCGAGGTTTGACCTTATCCGTATCACACTATACCTTGTTCAACCTCGTCTTCTGATAAGTACTCTTTACTCCTACCGTGGTATGTGGTCTCTTATGAACTTATTCATATGCTTGCAAGACATTAGACGACATTCCACCGAGAGGGCCCATAGTATATCTATCCGTCATCGGGATGGACAAATCCCACTATTGATCCATATGCCTCAACTCATACTTTCCGGATACTTAATCCCACCTTTATACCACCCATCTACGCAGTGGCGTTTGATGTAATCAAAGTACCTTTCCGGTATAAGTGATTTACATGATCTCATGGTCATAAGGACTAGGTAACTATGTATTGAAAGCTTATAGCAACAACTTAATGATTTGATCTTATGCTACACTTAATTGGGTGTGTCCATTACATCATTCATACAATGATATAACCTTGTTATTAATAACATCCAATGTTCATGATTATGAAACTAATCATCTATTAATCAACAAGCTAGTTAAGAGGCTTACTAGGGACTCTTTGTTTGTTTACATATCACACATGTATCAATGTTTTGGTTAATACAATTATAGCATGGTATATAAACTTTTATCATAAACATAAAGATATATAATAACCACTTTTATTTTTGCCTCTTGGGCATATCTCCAACACCATTTGGCATATTTATGAGTTGAGTCTATGTGTCACCGTCTTATTTAGTTGCTGCTCCGGACGGAAGGGGTGCGTGGGGGTGGGTGGGGGGCTCTTGCATGCATAATAGTAATGTCTCTAAAGAATAAAAATTAGCCAATTCATGGTGGCTGGTAAGAAGCAGCTATAAGAATAAGTTAAACCTGCTTCCCTCATCCACCTCGTTACGGCGAAATGCAGAAATGGCGTTGAGGAGGAAATCATGTTGTTGATGCTCCCATGAAGTTATGGGATCTCGTTTAGTAAAATCTCAGGCGGATAAATGGCTGAGTATTAGCAATTCTTTAAAAGTTTTATTATATATACTTTAGGACGTTTTGTACTTCACGTGAATCGATTGATTTGGATTTTTCTCCAAAGTAATGCTAGATTCTCCTGAGCACAGCCCAAGATCTATTTAGAATTAAACGAAGGAACCAATGTCACGTGGCAAATCTAGCAGGACTGCAGTGGGTCGGGATTCGCCAGCTGCGCGCACGCAGTGGCGACCGATGCCTGATGCATGCACCGGCAAGATCGCTGCGCAGCGGCAGCAACTATGCGCATAAACACGACAAACGCCGCGCGTGCGCGTCTGCGAGGAAAAACTTGTCATTTGCCCTGACATCTTCTCGGCGAGATTCAAAACACAGTCCCCATGTGCCGGACCATGCATCCACCGGCGACGGATCCCTCGGGGCGAGAGAGAGCGAGGGTGACAGACTACGTATGCTGCGCTCGCTCGTGACACGTCATCAGACGTTTAAATTAACTGACCAGATTGGCTGCCGGTAGTTCGTTTGAGCTAAAGGCTACAGGATGCTCGGCCGATCGATCGAACATTCACAGGCCGCAGATACCTATCTGAGGCAGACTAAGATCTAGCGAGAGGGAAACAAGCCACACGAAATGACCACTTGCATCCTCGCGGATAAAGAAAATGGTTGCTTCTAGCACAGTGTTCTGACATAAAGTGGGACTGCCTGTGAAATCCATTTGATATGTTAGGCCATGAATACGTCGGCATGGTCAGTTGTTGGCAAAAAAAAAAACCATTTTTACAAAGGTGGTTAGAGTCAAGTTAACCTAAACTATACATGAACGTATCTACTCGCTCTCCCGCGGCCTAATATAGTCGGGGTTGTCATGAACGCGCGCCCACCGGCCGTCGTAAGTGGCCCGATAGCCTGGGCCCTGGTCGGCGCTCATCAGCCTCACGCCTCGCGCACGCGGCGGTCATCGAGGCGAGCGCCGAAGGCCTCCCGGTGGCACACCTTCCCCTCGGCTAGAGCGACGTCTCAAGGGATTCTCTCCGCTACCGCCTCCGCTGCTCGGTCGGGCGCTCGACCATCTCCCGTCCGGCCCTCGGTAGCGGGTTGTGTCCCCACGATCTCCATCACGCCAGCTCACCTCGGCAAACGCACCGCTTCCGTACTCTCCTGCCTCTCTCACGGCTGCTTCCGCCGCCCGCCGCCACCACCACCTCCTCACGTGTCGCGCGATGAACCGTCGTCAGGGCCGAAAACTCGTACGCCCGCCTGATGGCGAGTTCTTCACAGTGCTTGCGCTCCGTCGACAGGCCGGCGTGATTAAGGCCCGCTGAATCTCTCGAACAACGAGCAAAGACCTGCACACTCCGTCCGTCACGCCCATTTTCCTCGCTATCGCCGGGTTGGCGGTTCGGTGGCTGCCCGTCGTCATTTCTATGGCCAGGAAGATTTGCGTCTCGCCGCCAGGGATGTCGACGGCGTATCCCCGCACAAGACGTACAGCCTCTGCGACCGCACGACATGCCCTCGCTTCGGCAAGCATGGCGCTGGCTGCCGCTGTGCTCCAGCTCGGAGGCCGGCGGCAGTCGCGATTTAAGTGCGGCCGGGTGGTGGAGCGACTCGAGGAACGCCGCCTCTCGCTTCTTGCCCTACCCGCCGCTCTTCCGCTCTGCGCGCCTCGTGCTTCTCGCATAACCGGGGTGAGAGCTCGCTCACGGGCGTAGGGGCATGTCCGCTCCGCCCCTCAATGCGGCCCCCGCGTCGAGCTCCGCTCTATCGATCATCCGGATAGGGCGTGCATCGTCGAAATGAGGCCTGGTGTGCGGGGCTCAAGAGGGGCCATGATTGTATCTAGAGTTCACCCTATTAAGCCACACACCATCCATTTATAGGTAAGTGGTGAAGTGGCAAGAAGTGGCGTTGCCACTCAATCGCTGCTTCTTGCATGGCTCGATGGGACGTTAACCGCCATTATCGAGCTTGACGGTCTAAAAAAAATATGTAGGCATGCTGCGGTTACCCGACACAAACAAACATGCGAGGCCTATTCAACCGATTTCCATACGGCGTCTCAACTTAAACGAATGCAACCAATCACTTTAGGTCACGGAAATACGTCGAGCTACTGAAGATACTCTAACCTCTCTATCCAGGAACAGGTATGTTTAGACTATTTATCCGTCTGACAAATGTTACTTTGTTTTTTGGATAAACTTAACATTTTGATCATTTTTTGACCAAAAAGTAGCAACATGTGTGACATCAAATTACTATATTATGAAACTGTATTTTGAGATGAATCTAGTGATGATAGTTTAGTGTCATAAATTTTGTTACTTTTTTCTAAAAAGTTGATCAAAGTTAATAAAGTTTAACTTATCTTAAAACCTAAATGTACATTTATTTGTGGACGGAGGAGTAGATCCATACATTCACAAGCCCGAGCAGCGGGCCACTGTTGACGAAAGCCCTCCTTCCGGTCGAGCCGTGCACGCAGCTGCCGGTGCCGGCTACAGCGATCGACACGGGCGCACGTTACGCTCCAGTCCTTACACGCACGCCAAGGTCTGTCGCCACGGTAGTATGGCCGGATGCAGTGCAACGACTTCTGCCAAGTCGCTCGGTCGGTCATGCTCATGCATCATGCATGCACCGACCACTCACGCACACATGCATGCATGCACCCCGGTCCGGCGAGACACGCCGGCGACCACGATGACGACGGGCCCCTGCCGCAGTGCTCAAAGCTGCATGCATGCATGCGTCTCTCTACCAGTCCAAGAAGAATGCCCGAGACGTCACGCACCCGGCTCTGATCCCGCACTGTTGCATCTCAAGCAACTACTGCTCATGTTCCACCACCATCGTCCCCGCAATCTATAGTTCAGATCGACCGAGCCATAGCCCACGCACGCAGTTTCGTAAGGGCGGCTTCACTGGGATTTTTTTCCTCGACTGAAATTTCCGATATTTCAGCTGAAACAGGTTTACTGGTCACTACAGAGAACATTTTATACTGAAAACAAACTTTTTCTGTTTTTAAATAATTTTCTCAAATGATGATGATGAATAATTTTGGATGAAATAGTAAATTGGTTTGACAAATCTTGTCAGATGGCCGGTATTTCAAAATGTAGAATACCTACACTACAGGAACCTAGTTTGTTCCCCACATCACTTCGTTCGCAAACAACGGATCGGTATTTCCGTGTTTAGCGCTTGCATCTAACCGCCCACCAATACAACGTTGTTTTTGATCATTTTCTACTATTTTCTTCATTCAAATTCATACTCCAAGCAGAATGGCCTTTTTTCATCCTATAAATAAGTTTTTTATAATTATAATAGAAAATAATATAAAATATTAACATTTTGAATAAAACAACATTTTACAATATCAAATCTCGCACCGCTTTTGAACAATCTATAAATGTTTTTAGGTATAACCATTTGCAGGTGGACATCAACATGTTCATTTTGATTTTACGCACCTGGAAGAAAAT